>VZTL01040183.1:0-11040 GCA_013400535.1 Scopus umbretta
GCAAATAATTTAATTCATGTAAACTTTTAAGTCAGCTTTTCAGAACATTAAAAACTGTAAAATAACTGCATGTTGCAAAAATACATGTAATACAAAATGATTTAAAATTGAAATAAATAATAAAAGCCTGCTTTAAGTGTTGCTGTAAATCTGAAATGTAAAAATCATCTAGGAAACATCCTTTTTCACTTACAAACGTCCTCTAGGATTTAGTTATAATCACCTTTGTTGGTATGATCCTGAAAATCAGGAAGTAGAAGACCACTGTGCAGCTCAGTTTCCATTTTTGGTATTTGGGAAGATCCTTTCTTCTCCTCTGCCATGTTTATTGAGAGGTATGGTGTGAAGCATCTACATGGTGAGGGCTGGACCATGCCCAACTCATCCTGCACACCAGCTGTTCAGAAACGCTCTGCTGGGAAAGATGGGGCTAGGGACTGAGCAGTCTGGTGGGAAGGACAGGACAGATCTGTGCTCTAGGACCAGGAAAAGGGAAACTGTAAGAAGTGGGGTTTTTTTCCATGGTTATTGTACTATGTTTATCCATCACTCTTTGATAGCCATGCCTCTGAAAGCTGTATCGCTTGGCTGCACTTTGAGGACCATCGCTGCAGTTCACTTGAGTCTTGCTAATGGAACCAGACGTACATGACAACTCCTGAGCTGTGTAACTGTACAGAAGGTCTACATCTGACCTTGGCTAACCTGCCAGTTTCATTCCTTATCCATGCTGGAGGGCATGGAGCAGGACTGATCATGCTGGAGGCACAGGATGGAAAGAGGCAGAAATGGACAATATCTCTGCTTACAGGAGCTTGCTGTCCTTTAGAGTATGACTTTACCACACCACATAAATTGTCCATGTTACACCTCTGCCTTTGGCACATTTTGTTGAATGTAAGAAGGGGGAGGATTTAAATTGTCAGGTGAAATATGTTCAGCCACTTGTTACTGTTTTCCATAGTTTTATTGCTGTTTTGCCTGTAGTATGAGATAGGCATTTGAAACTTGAAGGTGAGGCACTGTCCTTTTACTTTGCTTTTGACAAGTATACTTAAACATGGGAATATCCTGCTATACCTAGTAGTGCCAAGAAGAGAAGTCCAGGAGAAAGACCTGAGACTGGGGAGAAGCCAGGAAACTGAGATCAGCTGTGGAGATGGGGTATGGACACTTGGGCAGGCAAATAGGGAATTTAAGCAAGAAGTCGCAAGAGGGATATGGGAACTGGGATTTGGAAACCTGATGGACTTGAGAGTGGGATGAAAAGAGGAACTGGAGACAGTGGAAGAGCATAATAGTGAAGAGGGCCAGTGCTTGGAAGCTTAAGAGTGAATGAAGAACAACTCTTGTAAGGAAAAAAAGGGTATAAAAGCAGAAGACATCAAGGCTGAGGAAATGGGTCAAAAGTTGTGTGTAACTCAAGTACACTGCTCTCTGCTGTGAAGAGCCAAAGATTTCTGACCATGGCCTGCCATCTCTTCTTAACTGTCAGATGTCATTTGTAGCTGACCGACTGTCAAAATACTGGCTTATATGGAAGAGAGCATCTTACTGCTGTCGTTACTCCTTCCATTAGTACAAATGATAGAGGTCTGTAGCGTGGATCCAACCATTCTACACTATGGTCAGGCCACTTTCCTGTGAAAGTATTTGTTCTACATTTTTTTCCTAGGGATTTAAAAATATACTGAATAAAAATACATTGAATAATAAGATAGTAAAATGAGGTGCTAAAAATTAACCAAAGTTGGAATTAGTTTTGGCAATGCTATCTTAGATCACTGTAATTCTGATTGTATAGTCATGATAGAGGATCTAATTACACATTCACATAGTGCTTATTCCAAGGGACTTCTTCCTCTATTCACTACTTCAGGTGGATTTGCATGGGGATGAATCAAATTTGATAGCGACAGATCCTGAAAGATGTGTGGTGAATGAGAGAAGTTTGCAAAGAAAGAAGGGCTTAAGGGATGGGCAACTGAATGCTGCCCTGGGACTCTCTTCCTACCTCTATCACAGAGGTCTGAGAGACATGCTCCATTGAGTCCTTCACCACTGATGAAAAGCTGGTTTCCCTACTTATTTATGCCATTTTCAGAGGGTCTGACTGTGATTGATTGTTGGCAGCACTGAGCAGTCTTTTGCTTTAGTGAAGTCAGTGGTAGCTGCTTTTTGAAGGTGTTTGACTCCTGGTGAGAAAACTTATCCAGAGATGGTTGCCCCCCTAGCCAGGAGCCATCTGAGTCTCTTGCTGTGGGGATAGCTGAGGTGGTTTTGAAGCAGCTGCTGAACCACTGCAGTTTACATCTCAGCCTGTAAGGTCACCTGGCACCGTTTCTTGTTTTCTTTGCTATAGCTTAAATTGGGTGACCACAGTCAGAGGTACTTTAAGCCGTACTCTCTTTACACCTTAATTCCCCAGGTGAATATGAAATGAAGATAATTCTTGTCCCTTTTTTCATAGGAAGATGGTGCTTATAAATATTATGGAAGTAATTTTCACAGTATACATACAGTGGTGATAAGCCCATGAAGAAATTTGTGCTCTCTCTGAAAGCTGGAGTTGAATAGGATACAGCAGGAAAGTCTATGGCCATGTGGTGAATGGCAGGGTGAATCAAAAATGTCATTTTGCTCATTGAACAAACAGCTAATGATCTTGTGCACTGAATGGGATGGGCCTGTACAAGAAAAATAACGCTAGGTTTTGAACAATAACTGAAGACTGTTATCATGGTGTGTGCGCACATAAAGGAAGATGGACTTAAGGTTGCACAAGTGTCATTCAGTCTGTCCCCATCTGCCTTTTGATTGCTCAGTTTCATGCTGTTTAAGATAGCTTTTTGTGCATCATACGTTTTTAGAAGTACTAGTATTTTACAGACCTGTATGCCTTTCTACCTTGTTAACGATTCCATAAAAACATTAAATAACTGGGAATACTAATTCCGTGATAAAGCTTACCTGATATTAAAAAGAGTTCTTAAAAGCTGGTCACCAGGCCAGTCCATGTGTACCTCCATCTGGCTAACAACCTGAAAGACAGATTTAGAAAGTAATTGAGATAATCTCTGTAAAAATCATGGGTTTCAATCCTATTGTTAGGTGCAATGGAAGACTAGCATAAGCAAACTTTACATTTGGTAGGATTGAAAACTCCTCTTCCTTCTCTCTGTCATGTTCTTCCTCTACACCCTTGCTTGAAAGCTAGATTTCATTCTGTTTGCCAAGGTCCTCCCCTTTCTTTTGTTTTCCCGTGATTCTCAAATTAAACAGGACTTGATTTAACTAGCGACATGCTATTGAAAAGTTAGGCTTCTAGCCATGAAAACTGTGAACAAGCTATCTGAATTTTAATTAATGCCTCACATTTGTAGAGGATAAGTTTTTGAAATAAGCTGTTGAAACTTTTTAGAGGGGAAAAAAAAATGTTTCTTGAAGACCAGAGAACTTCAACACTCATTTCTTTTTTTTTTTTTAAAGACAACTTTTTTATATTGTGCAACATGCTTTGATTTTTTGATACAGCACCAGTAAAAGCAAGTGTAGTTTTTGTGCAGAAGGTCATTGTTTATTAATTATAGCATTAAATAGCTGTAAGACGGCTTGGTCTAACAAGTCCAGAGACTAGGGTGCTTGGCTGCTGGTCATCGGTCTGTGTTAATGCTATGAAGTTTTTTTATGTCCTGAACAATCCTGGTGAGATAACACTGAACAAGAACAGTAGAGGGGGAGCCCCTGAAATCCTCTACTTTCTTTTCTACTGGGAATCACTGCAGGACTTTTCCTTTTCAGTATAATCATTACTTCAGATTTCATAACAAGATACTAGTATGCTGAAAAATACTGAGCAGGTGTTCCTACACACAAATACAAGACAAATATTCTTCCTGGTTTTGTATACATGGAACAAATACTCACTTGCATAGGAACAGTCCAGGTATGAGAGAGATATTTTTGTCCTCCTGTTTGTGTGCTTATGTACAGCAGAAGGAGATTATTCACAGGCATGTCACCTAATAGCCATTAAGCCCCAAAAGGAGGCTTTAAGGATATCCATTCATGCCACAATCTCAAAATTAGTATTGTATATCAAACAGAAGATCACAACACCAAAAGCTACAGCATGCCACGATAACACCACAGAAGAAATGACAGTAATCACTGATACTGTGTCCCTTGACTGGCCTTTCTGAAGAAGCAGAATATATGCCAATATACTTGCACTGCCGAGAAGTCAGTTCAGAGCTCCCAAACCCCTGCGCCTCTCTGAGCCAAGAGATCAAGTTCATCTTTTCCTTAGACATGTTGGTCTGGATCTGCTTTTCATTGTTTTTGTATTTTTCATTTGTGTATTCATGGTAAAGAAAAAATATTTGAGGATACCTTTCCCTCTTTTTTTTTAAATTGAAAAGGTCATGGGACTGTAAAATATTTTAGAGTATAAAACAGGAATTGAAAATATGGAGGATACTGGAAAAGATGCGATGAATATCCAAGCAATTGTAATTATTTTTGTGTGACAGATTCTATGAAATTTGATTGGTGATATGAGGCACAGGTATGGGACCCTGTTATGTTTTCTCTGATTTCCTTGTGCTGCCAGTATCTGAAGGGTTCCCTGTGAACTTTGTGCTATAAGAAAAGATACCAGCTCTCCTAGTTTGTTTCCCTTTTTATGTAGTGGTAAGATGGCCTATATTTGCCCCTGTTCCTTGTTGAATTATAAGTAGTTTCTAGTTTATTGCTGAACATAATTGCTCTTGCTTTGGGACAGACAATGTGTGAATGAGCGATCTGCTGTCTTTTATGAAGGGAAGGATTACTGCAGTAAGGAGGAAAGGAGGAAGTTGGTTGCAAATTGGAGCACAAAGCTTGACTCAACTGATTCTTCTCCCGTATTGCTCTCAACTTCTGTTTTCTCTGGACTGTTTTGTTGTTGATTAACAGCACTCAGAGGACTGAATGTTGCTTTACACGCATGTCTCACCAACTTATTTAACTATGTGCATGAACAAGAGTCACACTGTCATTTGGGTGCTTAGGGTGGCTTTTGGTTGCCTACATGTCATAGTCTAGTGCTCTTCGAGGTGCTGCAGCGTGTCCCAGGCATTTGCATGGGGTGTGAAGGTCTGGTGCAGATCTTGAACCCTTCGGCGTTTGGAGGACTGGCTGCAGGATGCCAGGGGAGACATGGCACCAGAGACCTGGACTGGAGGAACTGACTTGCACCCATAAAATCTGAAGAGAAGTTGTTGTTACTGTTTTTGCATCAGTGACGTTGTTTGTTTTGTAACTAATTAGGCCATTGGGCAGTAAGTAGATTGTCTGTTGAGACCCAAAAGAAAACATTTTCTACTCTCCTTAGCTGCCTATGACAGGCTGACACTTCAAAGGCTGCAATAGGATGCTACTAGTTCATCAGTCAAACTCAGAGAGTGCTCTTGCTGCTTCTGTTCTGTTTAAAAGCACCATGAGAACATCCTACAAACAAATACCTGAACAACTTTACTGCTTTTAATTATGTAAGTCTCTTACATATTTTTTTTCTCCAAGTTCTCTGTTCTAAGCCCACTTTCCTAAAATGCTGAAAAACTGTGGAAGTAAGAGGCAGAAAATGTCAAAGTAACAAAAATGAACTGTCACTAAAATCTTACCTCTTCTTCTCCAGGGAATAACTCTGAGAGAGAGAAGGACAGAGTAATGAGCCTGAGGGATTCCTTGTCAAGGAGGGAAGGAAAGTAAAACCTCTTTCATAAAGCCCAGCCTGTAGTTGAAAGTAAGAAACAATGGTGTTAATGAAAGCGGTGCATACCTTAGTCAAAGTATGCAACTTTTCAGAACATCTTGAAAGACCTGGACAGCTGAAAGACCGTCATGGGCAAGTGCCAAGTCCTGCACCTGGGGAGGAACAACCCCATGCAGCAGTATATGCTGGGGGCTGCCTGGCTGCAAAGTAGCTTTGCAGAAAAGGCCCAGGGGTCCTGGTGGACACCAAGTTGAATGTGAGCGAGCAAGGTGCCCTTGCCTTGAAAAAGGCTAATGGTATCCTGGGCTGCATTAGGACGAGTGCTGCCAGCAGGTTGAAAGAGGCGATCCTTTTCTTCTACTCAGCACTGGTGAGGCCACATCTGGAATGCTGTGTCCAGTTCTGGACTCCCCAGTACAAGAGAGACATGGAGCTACTGGAGAGGCTCGAGTGAAGGGCTACTAAGATGTTGAAGGGACTGGAGCATCTCTCCTGTGAGCAAAGGCTGAGAGAGCTGGGACTGTTCAGCCTGGAGAAGAGAAGGCTCAGGGGAGATTTCATCAATGTGTTCAAATACCTGAAGGGACACTGCAAAGAGGACAGAACTGAGCTCTTTTCAGTGGTGCCCAGTGACAGGACAAGAAGCAATGTGCACAAACTGAAACACAGGAGGTTCCACCTGAACATCAGGTATCACTTTTTCACTGTGGGGGTGACAGCACTGGCACAGGTTGCCCAGAGAGGTTGTGGAGTCTCCATCCTTGGGGGTATTCAAAAGCTGCCTGGACCTGATCCTGGGCAGTGTGCTTTAGGTGGTCCTTCTTGGGCAGGTAGGTTGGACCAGATGACCTCCAAAGGTCCTTTCCAACCTCAACCATTCTGTCATCTTGTAGTTCTGGTCAGATGTCTCCTCTACCATATTTCTTTAACAATAAAGAAGGTGGAAATTACCATTCTGCTGCCCTTCACTACTGTTGCATCTGCCTCTATTTAGCCCTCAAAATTCTTCTAAAAGTTATTTTTAATTTATAACTTAATTTATATTAATGTTTAAAAGATATTACTTCTTTTAAAAGACATAGTTAATAGTTCTACTGTTCCTCTGTTGTACTGAAAGGTCTGTGAATAGTTCCTGTATTTGTGCTGCATTGCACAGTCTGCACGACTGATGCTTACTGATACAAGTAAACAACAGCTAGTATGGCAGAACACCACTGCTCTGTGGACCATAAGTCTACGCAATTTATAGAATCTTAGAAAACAGCTATGGTTGGAGGCAAAACAAATATCAAAACTCTCTAAGCATATCTAAGCACCTAGATATACTTTGTATACACTGTCTAACCAGACTTCTGTCATACTGTGATCAGGTGGATTATTCTTGGATGGTTGGACAGTTCTTTTCCCTCTGATCTCCTTAATTTTTTTTTCCACCTGATTGTTACCTTACAACTACTTTGATATGTATTTATATATAATTCCATTCATTCTTGCTTAGGGCCATAATGCAGTTTCGAGACAGACATGCATACTGAACAGTGTACCAATCTGATCGTTGCTACTGTACCAAAGTCTCCTTTGGTACAATGCTACTCCTCTCTCTTCCCATCCAGCTTTCCTTGCTTGTCTAAGTAGCAAAATGCTGATTAAGATCCTTGTTTTCCTACCATTAAAACTTTTTGTTTTCTTTATTTTTTTAACCTACCTCCAGGCAGGAGGAGTGGCAGTCTTTCTCTTCTGACACTGTTTTCTCTGAAACAGAGAATTTTTTCTGTATGTTCATTCCAGACAGCTCTTTTGAATAAGATAAACTTTGAAATGTTTGTAACATTTCCTCTTTCTTTTACTGCTTTTTTGTGTGCAATTTTTTTTTACTTTAAAGTGAACTCTCATGCCATCTTTGGAAGAGTTGTCATAAGTATTTTGTTGGTTGTCCTCCTCTTTCTTCCTGCTACAAGTTATCAAACCATTAATGGTCATTTGTGCTGAAATAGTCTGTTAGTTACAGTAAACCTGCTTAGTGTGAGCTAGACTACATTAATTATATCTAACAGCCAAGTGTGAGTTTTTTTATATTTGTTTTATAGTTCGGTTCTCCTCATAGTTCCTTGGGGACTGCAAACTAAAAATATGTTTCACTGTACAGATTGTTCTAGTTGCTAAACAGCATTTCCTTATTCCTGTAAGGACTTGCTGTGGGAGCAGCTCCGAGTTGACTGAAGGGCAAACTTTTGGCAGAACAAGTCTGCCACCTAATACCAGATCGGGAGACCATCTTTCTCAAATAGGTGCTATCGGAATCAAAAAATGTCCTTTTGAGAATTAGAAGTTTGAAAGTCACAATCAGAAAAGTGGCTACCAAGGCTCTGCAAACAAGCTGAATGGTTTAAAAATAAAAAGCCCAGGAGCATCAGTAAGTTGACCAGTGACAGCGTCCAGTCTTGCAAAATTACACCTAATGTTATCATTCCGTCCATAATGTTCTGCCTTGGGGGACCTGTTTTTGTATCTCAGTATTACTAGGCTTGCTACCACATAATCAGTGATCTTGTTCCAGCAAGAGCCTTGGAATAAGGAATTGCATTTGAGTTCATCCCAATAGTGCAGGACAGTAGGACATCTAAAAGGGACCTATGTACATAAAGATGTTTAGGACCGCTTTTGCTCAACATTATAGAATGCTGTCCCTTTGGCAAAATGACTTCAAGATACAGTTTCTTGAATTTCACTGTTCCGAGAACTAGATGTTGCTTCAAATGAAATCTGAGAACTTTACTGATGTTAGTGTACCAAATTTTAATGTCTTGAAAAGTTTGAAAATGTGTGTTATAAATAAATCTCTTTCCAGGCACAGTATGTGCTTTTCCTGCAGCAGTGAAACATGAACAGATGTACTTTGCTATTCTAACCTGAATTCCTTTAAAAATGTTATTCAAAACCTAAGTTTGTAAATTGTTCTGGTGTACAGTTGGATTACTGGATTGCATTTTTTTCCCTATCCCTGCAGAAAATACCTGTGCACCACAGTTCATTTTATGAGGCTAAAACTTGTAGGACTATTGAACCTCGTGATGCTTTTTAGTATAAAGCAAGGAAGTTAGTCATTTCACTGGGCACGGGACTGGTAACCAGGGGATGAAGCTCTGTTCTTGCCTTAGTCTCCAAGCTGTTCTGTATGACTTGGAGAAAATAATTTGGTCTTCTTGAGACCTTATGTTCTGCACCTATAAACAGGAGAAAAGTTCTGCAAGTACTCACTAATGAGGCCTTTTAATTCCTGCACGTTATCATGATGCTTTGGGATCCTGAAAAGGAAGGTATCCAATAAAGGCAAAGGACAGATTGCTATGTTCTCCCTTTTCAAGATTCAATAGCGCAATTTGGAAAAGCCTCTTGAAGTTTGAAGTCCTGTTTCCTTAATATATCCATCATCAAATGTAAACACTTCTTTTTTTTTCCCCCTCTGGTTCACTTTTCAGCTTTCATTTCTTACTCCTCAGGAAAATCTCCTAAAACTGGTCCATGTGTTTCTGCTAATTACTACTCTATGCCATTTTAGAAAAATGAAGAATAATCAAGTAGTTAGAGGAACTGGACAGTGAAAGGGGTAGCTTTTGGACAATTCATGAAATAGTCGGTGCCTTTTAATGGTAGGGTACTCCCTCTGCTCATGAATTATTCATGTTAATGCTTTTGTTATAATGGCGACAGTGTTCAGTCTCTGAGGCAGTTCTGGATAGCCTTCCTCTGCTGGAATACCGCACAGCAGCAGCTACCATTTGTTTTATAAACTAGTGCATCTAAGTCACTAACAAACATGGTGAGTAAATGTATTTTCACTATCAAGAAAATGAGAAAAGCGGAAGAATAACAATACTATAGCTGAGAGGGTCTGTTTTGCTGAAAGGTTCAGTTTGTTTACTTTTCTGGGAACTATTTAGGGAAATCGTTCAAAATAAACATTTTTACAGATTATTGTGTTTCGTATTAGATGCAAATTATCTCTATAATGAAAACAGATATTTGTGTGTCTGCTCTGTATAGCATTGTGCAATAAAAGGCAGTTTAAAACCACTCATTGTACATAAACACATCAAGTTTTTCTTAAAACTAATGTTTAAAGGTCTCTTTGAAACAGTTTTTTAAGATGAAGCACAACATAACCACATAACCCACGCAGAAAATGTATCTGAGTCATGTGCATACAGAAATAAAAGTTTCTTTGTGGTATCTAGTATCAGTCTTTCATTAAAGCATGGACTTTCCTAAAGAGAAATTCCAGTGCAGACGGTTAAGGGTTCTCCCCCCTCTTCCCCCCCCTTACACTTTTCTGACGCTGACTTAAGCCCCTGAGTCTCGCAGGGTGCATTAGGGACGGTCCCCACGCAGAGCAGGGAATTCAGGGCTGGGGACTCCGTGGTACTGGTCTCGGTGGACAGAAGCATGTGCTCCGGTACAGCACGCTTGCTCTCTCTGATGCGATTTAAAAAGGGGTATTTTCTCCTAAGCCACATACGTACTCCTAAAATGCCTTCAAGCAATCGATAAGCGTGTGTGGGGGACGACGGAAGCAGTGAGCAGATAGATGAGCGATTAGGTCATCTGGATTAGGACGGAGGGTTTTTTACGCTGAACTCTCTTCTCATTCCTTTTGCCGATCAGATTCTCTGCATACACGGAGGGTCGAAACTGCGTAAGTAGAGAAAAGAAAACTCCATAGATGGATATAGTTGCAGACCTATAAGGAGCACTGAAGAAGAGAAAAGTTTGAATTGAAAGTATATGCGGTTTCGGGGAATCTGAATCATGCAGTATTACTTTCACTTTTTCTAGGCTTGTATTTCCTACGAACAAACCATTGGGGAGATAGAAGTTCTGATTTAGATAATGTCTTGCAGTCTTTGGAATAACACATTCTGCTGGAGGGGGAGTCCTGTTGGCAAAAGTCACGCTTTGTGAGCAGAGAGCTTTCCCCGCTGCCCACGTTCACATTGTTTCTGCTGGGAATGTCAACTTTGGGCCTTTTCCTGTGAATTTTTCATATATTGAGGTGGCTACCCCACATAAAATGGAAGCACTGATAGGAACCCCTCCTTTCCTTTTTCCTGTAGCTCTGCTCAGACCATTCTCTGTTAGCATGGTAGTGGTACAAAGTGTGTGGTCTTTCAGCTCTGACTAATGCATTTTGTGCTGTGTGACTGAAAATGCCTCGTAGTCTGCCAGGGCTGACTGAGGGTTGTGGAATGTGGTGCCTTTTCTCTGTTTCTCTCTGATTTTTTTTTTTT
>VZTL01040183.1:39678-93376 GCA_013400535.1 Scopus umbretta
CTCTCTCCAAACTGCCCCAAGATCCTTAGGGGAGACCACAGCAGGGGTGCAGGAGATCAGCATGGTCATGAAATGCTCAAGGATGGGTTCAAAGGGAACTCTGGGTCCCATGGAGGCTGGCAGAAGTTTTGTTCAGATGAAGTTCTCCATGTGAAGCATGGTCATTAAAACTCCAGTAACTGTTGGTGCAAGTAGACAAGAGGATGTGCCCTGTGGCTGGAGTGAGGAACTGGAAGTCAAGTGACTGGTTTGTTTCCACTCTGCTGCTGGTCTGCTGCCTCGTGTAGGCAATCTTTTAGTGGAAGTGGTCTGTGATTTTTTTTTTTTGTCCCTTTTTCTTTTAAGGGAGTTGCTCACTTGAATGCTGCTAGTTGTTCTGTCTCCTCCACTGTTGTCAGCTCCAGGAGTGTAGCTCAGCTTTGTGATGCTTGGATGTCTGAGACGTTGAAACGACTGATACCCAAGCTTCCCATCTTCACATATAGAACATGAAAATGCTAGCCTTGGTCAAACAGGTACCACATGTAATGATTCTTAATAGTAGCACTGCTTTAGCTGGGTGATCACCTGCCTCTCCAGAACTGCTTAGAAACTCTTAGTTGAAAAATATCAAACAGGTCTCATGAAGACCTTCTCTAATACAGCAGCTGGAGAAGGCAAAAATCTCACTTCACATTCAGAAAACCAAAGTGCTTTCTCGCAACTGGCTTATGCATGTGGGAAGAATGAACCTCTGAGACTCTGAAATGCACTTATAATCTTAAAGTACACTGATGTCAGGATGATGCTCAAAGTTGCAACTGCCTTCCTGGTTTTGTTCAGCCATTTTTGGTAGGCAGTGTGATGGGGAGGAATTCATTCACTTCCGGATGAAAGGCAATGTCTTGTCTTCTAGTAGTTACATTAGTAATAGCAACAAGGCTACTGTGGGAGATATATTTCAGTTTTTATTACATAAAGATACCACTCATTTCTCACACTGCAAAAGAAACTTCTTATGACTGTTATGCTATCTTGATGTCTCTTTCAAGAAAAAGTTATGTATTTCAGTAGCACTGTTACACAGAGAAAATTCCTCTGAAAAAGATATATGGATCATATAGTAGAAAACGAGCACAGAAGGTGGCATTATATTTGAATAAGAAACCTCTAATTGCCTCAACTGTGAAGTACCATGGCATGTCTGGCTCTCCTGTTAGGCACAGTACACATCTGCTAGACTATCTGATCTGGTAGGGAAGAAAAAAAGCTGTATTGATAGGCAGAGTGCTGTATTTCCCCCAGGAGTTTCTACCCAAAGAGTTGCATGTTGTAGCCAGGGTGCCCCTCAATAATGCGTAACAGAGATTGACTGATTTGGTTTGGGTACTTTCACTGTACTTTTGCTGCCTGGTAAATTGGCCTACTGGAACTTTCTAACTTCTTGGCTGAGGCTAAGAGCATGTAATTCTGTGGTGGAGGAGTAGTATGCAATTCAATACCACATAAGCACACATCAATTAAAAAGTGCCTCGATATGGGCAGGGAGGGAAGCTTAGTCAAATATTCCTTTAGGGGGAAAACAAAACAAAACACTTCTACATTGTAGATAAAGCTGCTTCTTCATGACGGCCTAGAGGGCCAAAACCATTGGGAAAAAGTATTCCTGGGATGTCAGGTTAACCTTTTTTATGGGTTGCATTCAGAAGCCTGATTAGATATGAGCAGTGAAGGTGCTAATGGATGTCCTGAGCAGCGTAGTTCTGTAGTCAGACCAAAGGCGTTTTCTTCCTGGAATCCAGCATTTACCTTCCCTAATTCGGTGCAGAGTTGCTTCTCTGGAATTGTGTGCTTGTAAGTGCAGTTTTCATGGAATTTATGCTTTTGGGATGTGCTGATAATCAAAAATTGCTAAAAACTTGCTTAGCAGACACCTTGATTTTAAAAACAACACACCCACTTCATTGTGATGCTATTCAGGGAAATGATTCAGTGCAGTTTCGGTGGGTTTAAACAATGGCTTAGTGGCACACCTATTTTGTAGAAAGCTGACTTTTAAATGGGATGCCTGTTTTTTAAAAGTCTATACATAGCTAACAGCTGCAAGGTGATGCTTGGTAGTATACATGTCCTGTATGGAGCCTCCTTTATTGCATACTATTTTCCCATGCACCGAAGATTGTCAAGTGAATTGGAAATACTGGAATGATTTGCTGGGTCCATCACGTTTTGCTTTCACAACTGTTTTATCTTGCAGTAAAACATAACCAGGAATCAGTTCATTCACACACTGTATGTACTGTCAAATCTGTTTGAAATGGTACACTTGGGCTTTTTTGCACCCTAAGCACAGGTTGTGATAGCATGCTAGCTCGTTTATCTCTTTGTTCATGGCCAGTTTGAGTTGCATCTCTTTGTTCATGGCCAGTTTGAGTTGCAAATAGTAAAATATACTGTGGAGAGCTTGTGATCTTGAGCTCAGCTCAGTCTTCAGTTCTGTGCATAAATTCATGTTCAGAAACAGAAAATAGTAGAGCTGACGCTGACAGTGGCAGCCTATAGTGATAAAGATGCATCGTGAGCACACCTTCACGCAGAGCGCTGGCATGTCCGTATGAAATCCCTAACTGAAGTCTCTCAAATACAAGTGAGTTTTGACGGCTTTATCCCTGCCCATGTGCATCTTGGGCACACATCTGAGAGTGACTCTGCAGTGGATGGGTACTGTACAAATGAGTCAGTTCCTGTTCCTTTGGCTGAAGCTTCGTTAGGAGTTCTCAAAAAAAGTATTTCAGAATGTGGATGTGGTCAACATAGTCATTTTCCAGGCATCTTAAAGGAAACCCACATCAACTGTGAAAGTGAACTTTGAACTCCCTGTCCTGCCACTAACAGAACTCGAGCAGTGCTGGATGGGAATACTTGTTTGCTCTGGTCTGTCTTCCCTCACAGTTTGTACTACTTGCCCTTGAGATTAAGTGCTCAGTTGATTTTTCAGGAGGATTTCCAATGATGTGCATGTGTGACTGATTCACTACTCCACTGGTGGTATGTCAGTTAGACATGCAGCTTGAAACAGCTTCTGACAAATTTTAGGCCACATTTAATTGTTCAGCATGCTTAATACTGAAAGCAGTTAAACCCACTGGAACCGGTAGTGTTATTTCCCAGTTACTATGGCAAGATGTGGTACAAAACACTTGTACTGAACCTTCTAGGATTTAATACATAGCTTTGGCTGGGTAAGTTCTCTTGAAGGCATCAATTATTAAAAGGGGGTCTTGAGATGTCAGATGGATTACTTTCACTGAAAATGTTTGTCTTTTACTCTGAATCTTTGCCTATATATAATGGCTTATTTTTAAACAACTTTACCATAGTCTTCCTGACTTATACAGTGGATTTTTTGTACATGTAGTACTTAAGATTTTCTGTACATTATGCAAGCTATGAGTATATCAGGATCTAGGCTCTGAATGGCGTTACTTCCAAAATGACTGTTTTAATACACTTCCTCTAGTTATTGCTAATGTGCAACTCTGCAATCTAATTGTTATCTTGTGCTGATGTTTGTATTTGTATAGTGCACTGGATTTCCCCATCAGTTACTCAGTGATGCTGTGTATGAGGCATTCTGCCAACAAAAGGGAGAGGTTTTCCTTGAGAGCCTTTAGAAGGCTACTACAGTGGGATGGTAAAGCAAGTCTCCAAATGGCAACATACATGTCTTTTAGAAGAAAATGCTACTACACAGATGACAGCAAAATGTTTTGAGCATGTGTTGGAAAAATATAACTCTTAGGTCTCGTATCTGGAAACCCATGCGTCATATACAGTGGTAACTGCTGAATAGGTTGAAAACAATTAGGGTGGAAAAGCTGTGTTATCTATAACTCTAAAGGTTGTAAATGAGTGACTCTACTTTTAGTAAGGTGTTCAGCCTTCCTTAGTTTTGGACAGGAAAAAGGCATGGTTTTGTGCTTTATTTCACATGTTCACGGCAGTAGTTGTGAATCTCTTATGGGCAGAGAGATTAAAGAAGTAAGACTTAACCTGCAGCTGATCATGCCATTAGACTTGGAATGGAAAGTCAACAGTGCCCATCGTTAGAAGTGTTGCTGCCTATAAGAATTGCTCACACGCATGTTTTCGTTTTGGACTTCCATCCTCACCTTTAGAAAAGAGTGAGGATTAATGAGACTGGCTGTTTGATAATGGTTCCTGTGTTACTGCTGTTCATTACAAAATACCAGGCATATCTAGACTTTACCAGATGGTTTATTGGGACATATCTACATGGTGATTTTAAAATATGCCTTAGTAATAGTTAGAATTTTAAACCACTGTTATACTACAAAGACATCTTTTTCTTCTCTTCATCTGATATTAGAATGAAAGTATACAGTGTGAGATCTGAATTTAACATGGCCATGTTTAGGTATTCTTAATGTCGTCTTGACCTGTAATAGGAATCTAGTTCTAAAGGCTTTGCTTCAAAGATTAGACTTAATTGCAGTAATGGATCTGACACATTCCTGACTGTTGCGCAGTTTATTTTGCAGTGAATGCAACTTTCCTTCTTCAGGTAGCCTTGCATTTATCTAAACTACTTTACTGTGAATGAATATAGAATTCTCTGCCACTTGTTTTCTGTGCTTATTACAGAGATTGCTACTGATTTTGTTTTTTAAACAAACAAAACGTGTACTGACATACTTAGGTCAGTATGTCTTACAGCTGTAGAGAGATGGAGACCACCTCACTCTAAACAGTCTCTGTTCTGAAGTGCAGTCTTCATTCATAATATTGATGCAAATGCACATGTGAAATGGTTGGTCTGTATCCTCTGAATTGCTAATTCATACTTACTCTAAGATGGTTCTAAGTTTCGTGCTTTTGAAATGTTTATAGTGTTCAGATGTACAACAGGTTTTTGGTTTGGTTGGTTACCCTCACTGTCCTGCTTGGATGCTCGGTCTTTAAAACTCTACCTTTAGAGTATACTCTGCCATCATTTCTTAAGGCTGTATTTTTGGTAATTAAACCTCTTTTGGGTAGGAAGTTATTGAGTTGGACTAGGCCTGATTCATAAAGGCTTTTTTATTTACTCTAACATACTCTGGATAATGCAGCTACTTGAATACCTTAAAAATACTTGGAATAAAAACCAGAAAATCCTGCAGAACTCATGAAACTTCCCAGAGGAATACCTAGGACTTGCTCATGCCCTGCAATGGTGGTATTAGAAGTAGGAATAGATAATACTTGCATTTAAGATAAAATGTCACATTAAGCAGCTGAATTTAACAATGACTCATGAGTGGGCATTGCAGGGGATCAAACTGGATGAGATGGGTCAGGTATAGCCTATGTTTCTATAACATAGCACATAGTCACAGTCTGTCTTCAGTTGTTTTAAGTATGTGTTGGGAACCAGGAATAATGGCGCCTCAGTAATGTTCTCCACGTGGAGATGGAAATCCTTTCAGTGTATATCATGGGCACTTCATTCACCCTTGAAGTAATACTTCTTTGGACCAGGTCGGGAGTCCTCATGAGAAGCTCTGGTTAAGACCTGCTGTTGTAATGCAGTGTTTGTAGCTCTCCAAGAAGAGCTTCTCAAGTTGCAAGATGAGTTTAATGACTGTCTACCACTACACACTATAGTAACGGAGTGTTAATCTCCAAGTTTTGGTAGCAGATATTGCTTAATATACAGTTCAAAAACTGACACCACCTTGTGATTGGTGTATTCTACTGTTGTAGCCTGAACCTATTAGCAATCCGTACAAGATTAACTATTACTGATATTTTGTGCTATTTGGGATTTCCCTTCAAGAGTCCTTTTTCAAACCTGCTGGTATACTAGTCCTTATTCTTTTCTCAGTATTGTGAATTCCTGTTGCCATAGTCTCTGCCTGCCCTGAAAAAATTTGCTGCCTTCATTCTAAGATCACCTTAGTGATGGACAATATTGCTTCCTGTTTGTCTGTCATGGATATATTTTTTGAATCTCTGAATATTCCTGGGATTCTTGAGGTATCTTATCCCAATGAATTGGCTACTCAAGTGGGCTACTTCTTGGTTCTTTCCAGTTACGTTTTACAGAACAACAGTCCTTGGCTAATTTTTGTCTCTTTCTTGGAAGTGGTTTAAAAGCAGTTTGTGTTGTGGAAAAACTAGAAGATACTCTTGGTAAGATTCTGAGTGGGTAAAACACCCTGGAGATTGTATCTACTGTGGAAGAAGATGCTTCTTGAGCTGGTGCCTGCCCTATTCTGTTTCATGGTAGTTGTATCACTTGCACAAAGTATTTCCACAGGTTCACTTTTCTCTTCCAGGTTCTGTATTTCCCTTTTTGAGAAAGGGGTAAAGTAAAAGTTAAATCCTCGTACTACATTGTGGTCACATACTTTTTGACCGATTGAATTTGTGGCTTAATGGTTTTTCTTCAGTATCCCATTATCTCCCTCTTCTAGTGGCTAAACTATGCCAAAGTCATCTTTGTATGTTACAAGTAGCCTTTAATTTATCAGCAGTATATATAATAGTATTGTCAGCATCTCTTGCATCTCAGACTTTTGCACCTTTTTACCTTAGTTGCTGTGACATTTTTCTAAAAACTCGCTGATTAGTGGTCAGTATGTACAGAGTGCTTTTGCACTGATAGATGCAGCCACCTCTTTTGCCTACCTCTTATCTGTATGATCTCAAGCAAGAGAAGGCGGTCTGGCTTTGACTTGCATGTGTCACTCAAATGTTAATAGCCTTATGAAACAACTCAGCTGATGGCCCATGTAGTATGGTCCCAGATTCAGATAGGTCTTTCTGCTTAAATGCTTAAAGAATGTAAAGTAGTACTGACAGCCGCCTCTCTCCCCTGCTAATGCACTTGTTTGTCCATGTTTGCCTAATCTCATCACTCTAGTACAAGTGTGTGTATGTGTATATTTATATATGGGGAGGGGACAAGGGATCTTCATTTAAATGGTATGACATAATCTTCTTGTTTCCCTGTGGACCCAGAGTACAAACTCTGTGTATTTTAAAACCCCTTGGCTGGTTAACTTGTCAAGCTAGATCTGTGTGACTTCTTTCACAGTATGCCTGGGAGTACCAAATTGGAGTAAGAAATTCAGAACCTTTAAAAGCATTTGTCAGCTTTGATGCTACTGTTTCCCTTACACATTGCTATTTCTGCTTTCTCTGAAGTTAAATATAGAATACTGCCTATCTAGAGCTGTGTGAATTGGTATTTGTAACCTGCGTGTGACTTGCTGGTGTGTATTACTTAGTGCAGGTTTAATATCAGTAAACATTAGCCCCACTTCTGTAGAATAGATGTCTATTTTGGGAAGCTTCTTGATGCATTGTACCTGTTGCTCTTCTGCTGGGCATATTTCTCTTCACCATTTATGGTCTAAAGGAAGTGTAAGTCATGTGAGGTGTGGGATAAACATACGCATTTAGGTCTCTGGTGCATAGTAGCATGCTGTTGTCGTGATAATCTTCAGGCAAGATAAAATGTCTCTGGCTTTCAGATTTCCCTTCTAAAGACTTCTTAACACTTAAAGAATTGTGATCCTTATTTTTTGTTGTTGTGAGGTGCTTCATCTTCCAAATAATTTGGAGAACACTTATCTAGAATGCCCGTTCAGGTTTAATTTAAAATTTTCTGATGACCATAACTGCATCTGTGCTGTAGTCAGGGAGTTATGTTCAGATTTCCAGGCTTCTGAGGGCTTTAATTTTCCCTAGTGATTTTTTTTAGATGTCCACCTTAACACTACTTAAGATGTATGTTTTTGTTGAAGTAGTAGACTCTGCATTTTCTAAATTATATGTGGATAATATAACACTCAGACCTTCCTAACGTGTAACTTGCCCCTTGTGTTTCCAGAGTAAAGCTTGCTGCTGTATAAGATAACAGGTGTGATGCCTTGGGTGGACTTGTTCTCCTTTTTGTTGGGATGGTTCTAGCATTTACCAGGGGAAGGAAGGTGACTGTCATCGTACTGCATGTCTTGGAGGGAGAAAGCGAGTCCCTCAGTCATAAGGCAAAAAAATGCCCAAACCACACTTGTAGTCCAAGTTCCCTATCTTACAGGCTTATAACTAATTAGTCTAAAACTCATATTTAGGTAGTCATTGTATCTTCTTTCCCCAGCTTACCCAGGCCCACTTGCAGGGGGCAGAGTTCCCTATAGAATAGTAAGGTGATCAGAAACAGTTTAAGTGCATGGTATGAATGTAGTAAACTTCATATTGCACTTGGTTGAAAGTGGGGTGTTTGCCTCCCCCAGCTGAGTTCACAGGAAGGCAATTGTGAGGGAGAGGGTAGGGAACAGGACAGTAAACAAATTTATGTTCACCACCCTCCTATTGCATATTGGGGTGTGATACAGGACCAGGTGGCTCTGTAGGATCATCTCTATAATTGAATAATCAAGTGCCTTATATTGCAAAGTTCAAGTAACCTATGAATGCTGTTCTCCTCTGAAGTAAGTACTAACTGCACTTGGAAGAGTAATTATCTTTAAAGTAGGTCCTTGAGGAGTATACAGAAGGATCACACTGTCAGTGCTGGGAATTAGTCTTGGGAATTGTTGCCACTTGGCTTTTTATCCAACTTCTGGATGAAACTTGTCTCATCCCTGGCATGCTTTCACTTATTCACTAGGTTGCCATTTCACATTGGTGTTTTCTTTCCCTGATAGCGTCTGCACATATAAGTATGCAGCATGAACAAATGATAGCGTTACTAAAGATGAGGGCCTCTATTTTCCACACAGACTGGGTACTATGCAAGCTTGAACTGCATGGTACCTTGAACTGAATTGCATAGTAAGGACATAGTAGGGCTTCCGGTGCCCAGCCATCAAAGGTTATGTTCTGTAGGGGTATTGAGAGGCTCGTTTGAATAACTTCAGCCAGCATCAAAATTTTAGTAGTATTTAGTCTTAATCTCAGATGAATCATATCTGCACTAAAAATACAGTATTTTGTGCTTAACCCATTAGTTTCTACTCACGTTTCAGTTGGATTGCTAGCCAAATCGTTAATATTTGGCATAGTGGGGGTGTGCACTTGCAAGATGCATGCAAGAAAATTAAGCTAGCTAAAGATCCGATAAAATAATTCTTTGATGCTTTTTTGAATCTTGCTTAGCATCTTTACTGCAGCAATGTTGATATGCTGTAAGCACCAACTATTTCGCTCTTAAATGGCTGGGTGGGCCTCTTCCATATATGCACTGTACCCTGATGTATGCCTGTAATACCTGCGCACAGTAAGTCTGGCAAACCTATGGTGCGGGGGCTGCTGACAGCCCGTGACTCACGCCCTGCATAGGTCTGGGTTAAAGAGGAGAACCAGGGGCATACAGGTTGTGGGCAGAGCGTGGTTTTCTGTTTGTTGTGGGGTTTTGGGTGGTTTTTTTGCTTTCGCTTCCCAGCTCTTTTCTGCTTTGGCAATCTCCTGCACTGCAACCCTGCCTTACGCTTGGAAACACTGGTTTTGTGTCTACGCAAGCAACCTAGCTGTGGGTGTTTCTTGTAATACTGTTAGTGTGCAGAAAGCTACCTTCCATAAGTCTTGTAAAGAACTGAGCTGGAATCCTCTGGCAAGGTGTTTGTTTAACACTGTGGACCTAAACAGAAACTTCACTAGTGCTGTTTGCTGTCTTTATATAAAATTACCTTACTGCTCATAAAATTGTGATTTGGTGAATAAGTTAATTCAGTTTCTCGTATTATATTACCATCCAGTGGACAGTTACAACACACCGGGGTAGGAGCACTTATTCACAATAGCTGACAACTGAATGCTACGTGCTTGTATCAGGACCACGCTGTTCTGCAGGCATTATAGAAAGGGAGTTCATTACATCCTAGCATATAGGAGCCTCTAGCTCAGGAACCTTAACTCATGCTTATACCCTTCCATGGAAGCTTTGTGCCACTCTTCAAAGTTGTAGGCTCAGTTATTCATTATTCCATTAAGTTCAGTGAACAGTTTGCTTAACTCAATAGTAAACCTATTTTATTTATGCCTATCGAACTTACTTCGAGTTCATCTATAGGTGGGGTTTTCTGCATGCTAGAATAAATAATTTACAGCATCCTTTATGGGGGTTTTTAAAACTAAGCCACTTTCTTAACTATTTGTATCAAATCCTTCAGAGACTGTCTGTGAAGCCAACTCAAAAATGGGTCCTGGTTAAAGATAACCGTGTTTTTTTGTTTATCAGCAATTAGGTTTTAAAAACAAGCTAGCTAGTTGGCCTCTGAGATTGTAAGTGGTTTTGCCTTTAGGAAGTTTGTTAGAAGGCTGTGCCAACTCTGTACCTTCCTAGGCTTGCTCATACTAGTATTCTCTGGCAAAGCAATTTAAAAAATGTCTTGGGCAGGGTTTTCATAAATCTATTTAGGCCAATTGAAAGCTTCACTTAATGGAGCAATGTATAAATAGTGTGGAGAGTCAAGTGACCATCAGCTGGTCTGAATGGGTTTGACCACTACAGTCACAGGGTCTGAGGTATGCAGGAGCTGGGATCGCTGAAAACATGCTTTGCTGCAGAGAGATCCTGGCTCTGGCGTAATTATGTAACTGCAGAGGAATTCATGTGTGTAAGAATGTTTTAATTAGACACCTGTATTTAACGTTGGTTTCACCTTCTGTACCATTACTGTGGGCTTTTTAAAAAAAGTTACTGCATTGGTTAACTTTCCCGTTTCATTAAGTAGTGAGTACTGCAGTGCTTAGCTGAACTCCACAATTATGCATTTACTTCATAAAGTGTATGCCTACTTGGTTGAAACAATGCACTGATCTGTTTTACTGAATTCAGAACTTAAGACATAATGGCTTTTTGCCTAAGTTCATATTAGGTAATTAGAAGTTCTTGGCATGCTTGGTAAAATACTGAAATTCCATTGTATTGCGCATTAAGCATGGAGAAATAATTCTTCAATTGCAGTGCCAGTGCAGTGAAATGTGTTTTGGATGTCCCTGGTGATGGCTCTATTAAATCTCGGTGAAACTGTCAGCTCTGAACTTGCAGAGATGCTGGCTTGCTTTCTGTTTGGGAAGTAACTGAAGCCAACATCCAGGTAATGGCTTCTTTATTGAAAGCATCCCCCTGCCCCACTTATAAATTTCACAATATGGATTCTAAGCAAACTGGTAAAATGGTACTTACTACTTTTGTGTTTAGTTCACTTGACACCTGTGGCAGCACTGTCCAGAACAAAACATTCTATGAATTCAGTAACTTCACGGGAAGAACTATTGTTCAAACCTAAGTAATTGGTATTTCCCTTCTTCCTTCCCCACCTTCCTTGGTCTTTGTACTGAATAGCTTTTTCCCCCTTTTCATTACAGATATTAATGCTGGTCAGTGCTATGCCTGTCCTTGTATTACCCCATGATATGACTCTGTCCCACAGTAAAGCTGGTTGATGAGGACCTGTTTGTTCTCTTTCTTGTCAATTCAACAGCTAGGCCTTTGATTAAAAAAAAATAAGTTATTTGCTTTATTCAAGCTGGGAAAAGGATGGTGGCGTATGTTACCTTTCTTGCCTTGATTGATCTACTTAAAGGTCATTCAACCATATTATATGTATCTTGATTCAGCAAGTAAGGTTAGGAGTCTGTTAGGAGGTGATTCACAAGTATTCTGGTCATTTGCCTGTGTATCTGATGCACAACACACATCCAGTAATTTTCTTCTAATTTTTACTTGATGTGATGATGGGCTCAGTTGCTTCTTGTGCTTTTGGCACTAAACCTTTGTGTTAGTACAGTTCACCAGTGTCAAAAGCTTCACCTGTTGGTTTTATAGATGACATATAAAAGCATGGTGGGTTTTTTCAGTAACTTGGTATTTTTTGGTTTCATGAAGCAGTAAGACTCTTGTCCGCACAAATATCAAACCCAGGCACTGCTCAACTGGATCTGAGGATCCATGGCCCAGGCTTATGGTACAGCTTGAGACTTCATGTTACGTATATGTGAAGAGCTCCTGCAGCTCTGAGGTGTTCACAAACCACCTCCCTCTCCTTTCCTGCAAGAGCTCTTGACTTGAAGTGATGAACCCTTTGTCTTGGGGGGTGGGGGTTGACCTTTTCCCGTAGTGGGTGCACACAAACACCCTGGTGCTCCAGCGGCCTGGGGGTAGTTAAAAAATGCCGCTTGGCAGCTGCCCCCTCAGCATCGCCTGCCCTGGAGGGAGGGTGGTAGCCAGGTTCAAGGCTCTGCTCCTCACTTTGCTTGTTCCCTTTATAGTTGCAAGGGACCTGGCTAGAACTCACAAATGACTGAATAATTGATAAAGTACTAAATCAAAAGTTTTTTCATTAAAATAAAAATTTCTAATTTAAAAATAACATTTGTAAGACTCTTGGTGTCACAAATGTTGTCTGAACCTTCTGGCCTCTCCTTGAAGTGACTGTGCTTTTTCCAGCTTATTTCAGAGCCTGCCTGATTGAGGATCAGAGGGGAGATGTTCCCTCTATCTTCCCTGAGTGGCCACAAGCCAGAAGTGGATGTGGTGGAAAAGCTCTGTTCCTGTAATGGGACGGGGCAGGATGACCCTTGTCTCCTGCATGCTGTTAGGCCCTAACTGAGAGGGAAGCTGGGAATATGGCTTGCTCTGAGGTTGGGGATGGCTACCCCAAGGCTGGAGCATGGTGGCAATGCAGTAGAGGGTTATGTTGGCTTGTCTTGAGGACCACTGAAGCTAGGGAAGTGTCAAAGCGTTGCCTACAAACAGAGGGAGAAGCGGATGGGTTGCAGTAAACGAATTGTGCGAATCACTGGGGTGAGTTCTCCAGCGGAGAAATGTCAGTATTTGTTTCTCAGCTTCACCACCGCTGCTCTTGCGCTTCAGCGTTACGTACTTATTCCTGGCAAATTTCCGTTAGTTGTGCAAGCTCCAGAGGATAGCATAGGTACCGATAGGGATTAAAAAATGTTGATTCATGCTTAATAAATGCTGTTTGTGAAATTGTATTGTGGAAAAGTTCAACAGGGCATGCATGCACCTCTTGTGCTTTTCTTATGATGGGGGCGTAACAGCAAACACTCTTTTTTCCAGAAGTAGTTGATAACAAGCTGTTCCAGTTATTTCCTTTCCAATAGACCAGTCTTTAATCACTGATATTATTGCTGTAATCTAGTCAAATATTAGTGGTAAAACTGCTCTAAAAAATTAAATTGTTAAAAAATGTAAAAAATGCTTTTACAGTCAGTTATGGTTCTGTGTTTTAAAAAAAAAATGCTTGTCAGGCCAGTGACAGTGTTAAAATACTGTCACTTAAGTTGAAAGTTCCCAAATAAATGTTTTATTTAAACAAATACTTTAAATAGTTAATGAGCAGCTCTAACTTGATGGCCATTTTTTGTTTGTCTTTCCTGATACTGACTTATTTCTTGCCATGTAAAATCTTAATGCTAACTCAAAGACGTTGAGGAATTATCTAGAGTATATTCCAGTCACCATTGGAAGGCTAAGCTAGGCATGTATCCACTGAGATTTTTCTCAGATGTGCTGCACTAAGCTGTAGCAGTTCCTGAGCTGGTAGAGAGGATCTGAGATGACTTTGTTTGACACCGCAGATGAAAGGATTTCAAGTTGCCATAAATGGGAGTTTTTATGCAGAGACTCAAAATGCTACACCACTTTCTAATAGAAGTTAACTCTAAGCAGCTCTCCCTCCTCTCTGCTAAATTTTGTAGGAATTGTACTTTTTCTCACTGCAACATGGGATATGTTTCCCTACTTCAGGATTACCTCTGTGACTTTAAGTTTACTTCTGCTTACTGAATGCCCTTTCTGACAGGGTAAGAACAGCCTGGTTTTGAATATTCCTTGTACAATATTGTTTGAGGATGAAGGAGAAACTTAAGGTGACTTTGGTTCTGCTATTATTCTGTATTTCTTATTATCCGCTCTTGGGAGTGGGTCTTTACTAATACGTGGGGATGAAACGGGTTATTTCAGAATAAAGATACAGGAATGCTGAGTACTTGCTGATGTAGAAGCTAATGACTGCATACCTGAGGTGACTGTGTTCTGGCAACACGCTTTCCTGTTTACTGTCTACAAGAAATCTGTGTGATACCAACTATAGAGATTTCTTTCTTTAAGAAGGCTTATCTGCAGGAATGTTTCATATACTGACTTCTTTCTTTCTAATTGTTTCTGCAGGTCGTGTTGGATTAATGCTGTGGATCAGTCAACCCAGAATCTGTAGCTGTCCATCAATCGCTCAGTAGTCAGTGTAGATTCTGTCTTTACAATCAGCAGCTACATCTGGCTACTGGGTCTCTGATGGCATCTCATATCTTCTATCTAGACTTTTTGTTGGATTTTTATCTTTTCTCCTGGGTGCAGAGCGAGTTCACAGTGCTAACAGGTTAACATCTGAGGTGTGGCCCCAAATAAAGGATTGGATATCTGTTGGATCTACTTCACAGTGGGAATCAGATTAAATACCTGGATGTTATGTATTGGAAAGCAGCAGTCTCTTCTGTAGCCTAGTCTTGGGGCTTGTAGTAGTCAAAGCTGATGAGAATATCTGCAAATTTGAGCTAAGAAGATAGTTGGACTTCGCTCTTTTTGATGAAGAATCTTTAACCTCTCCTGCAAAGGACAGGTTTTGAAATGGGCATCTTGGCTGATTGCATGACTACTGTGCATTAGGGGAGGAAATGTACTGTGAACTGTGATGTGCGTAGCTGGCTTTTATCGGTTGTATGGGAAGACTGTCCAGGTTTGGGGCATGAACCTGGCATACAATGTAGATTTCTGTGTTTGTTAAGCAACAGCTACATTGTCTGCTGGGTTTCCAGCTGCCTGGAAATACAAAGTGGAGGGGTATCTACACTTCTGGGGTTTTGTTTTTTGGTCAAGTTACCTCCCTTATATCTCTGAGGAAGACAATGCAATTGAGGTCCAACTGCCACCTCCCCCTCTGTTCTCACACAAGGGATCCAGCTGGTGTCAACTAGAGCTTGGAGCCAGGGTAGATCTGAAACTAGCTAAGGGGAAAAACCAAGTTCATGGGATTGAGGTGTTCAGACACCTGAGCATGGGTAGCTCTCAGGCACAAGCTAATGCCTGCTGCCTGTGCAACCACTAGTCTGCCTTGCTTATGGTGCTCACTCACTTTTTTCTTTTTTTTTCCCCTTCAGGTAGAAAGCTATATATGTGTGTGCTGTACAGTTAGGGAATTATTTTCAGAGAAGGGAGTAGTGGGGAGCTATTTATAGGCCTGACTTTTAGTTTTGTTTGTTTTTTTTAAAACACATGCTGCACATAGCATGGCTTATACACAGAAAATGCCTAGAAATAATTGGGGAGGAATAAGATAATGTCTTGAGTGCTGATACCAACTGGATCTCTTGTTTCTTGTGTGGCAGCAAAACTAGTGTGCTTCACTTGTGCGCTGTATCCAGCCATGCAGTGACAAAACAGGCAGTTTCAATTTGAGAAGATTACGCCTGGAATAGCAGGGGACTGCTGTCCTTTCAGACCTGGACTCAGTCTGAGTAGTAAATGGGGAAGCTTGTACAGCATATGTCTGTACTATTAACCCTTAATTGGCAAGCTCCATGCCATTTGCACTTTATCACCATGGAAATCAGGAGAGTTGTGATGGCTGCTCAAAGAGTGAAGGAACGTATGACTTAGCTAAGCTTTTCTGTCTGTTGGACTATACGTGGGTTGTTTTAGATCAGCAGCCATCTAGAACTTTTCCTCTTGAAGGCCAATACTTCAGGAGGCAGAAGGGCTCCTAGGTGAACACTGCTGTTAAAAACTGTGCTTTTGTTAAAACAAATAAAACTTCTAGTGCAAAGAACTGTGTGTCTTTTCCTGTTTATGGTATCAAACTTGGTTTGCACCAAGTCTTCTAGGTCCTAGCCAATATAAAGCTGTTTGTTACAGTGTCTAGCATAGACAACCCCTCAATACTTGCATCGGCCTGACTGCTCAAGAAATATGCATTCACTTACGCATTTCTACATTAAGTAAAAATGTACAGACTACTGTCTACAGGCAATAGTTGGCACAAATAATCACTTGCCATTGAAATAACTGTGGATTATCTATATAGCTTTGAAAACTGCTTGTTAAGGTTGAACAAGTGTGTGTTCTTTCCTTTATATATCTTTTTCCTCAGTGCCAGTCTGTTGGCATCTAGGTCTCTGACTTAGCAAAATTGGTAAAGACTTAAATATAGCTGAGTCTTTTTCTTAAATTAACTGGCACTTTCTCAGTGCTGCTACTGATGTTTCATTCCATATAGCCTCTTGAGTCTTGACCAGCACATGCATGATGGTCATAAATATGGTGATACATTACTCTGCAATGTTTCTGTGGCTCATTTAGCTTCAATCATATTAAGATAGCAGCAGCTTTTATAGTTTTGCTTTGTTCCTGTGTTTATAGTTGTTTAGCTCAGCTTTTAGGGATTCATGTCAGAATAAGGTATGTCTACCCCACCTGTTTATATAGCAAGCACCACAAAGCAATTCAAACAGATCAACCTAATGTTTAGCATCAAGCCTCTCTCCTATTCAGTTTCACTTCCCCACTGTATTTCAGTTAAACTTACAATGTTGAAATCCCCTTTGTGGGCAGGTACTTCTGGTTCCTCTTATTTTTGTCATGCTACTTGCTTTTATATACAGATACTTTAAAAAAAAAAAAACACACACACAAACACTGTTACCTTATTCTGAGGTTCTTGCTTTATTTTCAGTGTCTAGTGTAGCTAATGGAAGTATGTAAAAGTAGTTACTCCTCCTACTGTGATATTTATGTTTTGGTTCTTTATTCCTTCTCTTCTATAAGGATTTTAGTGAAACTGGCATAAATAAATGCCTATCCCTTCCTCTCCCCTCCTAAGGACACCACTGTTACTCCTGATTTAAACTGCTGCTAACAGCAGCCTGAAGTTCTCCTCCAGCTTCAGTGCAAGCAGTTGGATCCTGTGACATACTGTTTTCCATGTGTTCAACCATAAAGAGTCCTCTGAGTTTCCATTCTATAGAATCATAGAATCGTTTGGTTAGAAAAGACCTTTAAGATCATTGAGTCAAGCTGTTAACCTAGCACTGCCAAGTCCACCACTAAACCATGCCTCTAAGCACCACATCTACATGTCTTTCAAAAACCTCCAGGGATGGTGATAAAACCACCTCCCTCGGTAGCCTGTTCCAATGCTTGACAACAATTTTGATGAAGAAATTTTTCTTAATACCCAATCTAAAAGTCCTCTGTGCACAACTTGAGGCCATTTCCTCATGTCCCATTGCTTGGACATGAGAAAAAAGAGAATGATACCCATCTCACTGCAGCCTCCCTTTGAGGTAGCTATAGAGAGTAATAAGGTCTCCCCTGAGCCTCCTTTTCTCCAGACTAAACAACCCCAGTTTCCTCAGCTGCTCCTCACCAGCTTTGTTGTCCTTTGGACATGCTCCAGCACCTCAATGTCTTCCTTGTGGTGAGGGGCCCAAAACTGAACACAGTATTTGAGGTGTGGCCTCATCAGTGCTGAGTACAGGGAGACAATTGTTTCCCTACTCCTGCTGGCCATGCTATTCCTGATACAAGCCAGGATGCTATTGGCCACCTGGGCACACTGCTGGTTCATATTCAGCTGGCCATCAACCAGCACCCTCAGGTCCTTTTCTGCTGGGCAGCTTTCCAGCCACTCCCAACAGTAACCTTGGCCGTATTTTTATGAGGTTTCTACGCTGTGATGCTTACGAGTGTGAGGACCAAGTAGCGTGCATGCTGTTTCTCAGAAGGAAAAGTGAGACTAAGCCTCTTGCCTGGCCAGAACCATCCCTCTCATCACAGCATCTCTGAAGCCAGGTCAAGGCAGTAAATGGTGAGAACACAACTGCTAAATTACTCAGCTATATCCCTTTTCCAAGAGGCAGAGCTTGGAGTTTGGCATTCAGGCTTGATGTTTTCTTTCCTGCACATTTCACTAAGCAAATAGTGGGAGCTAAGACAACAGTGGCAGTTGGATCTGCTTGAACTAAGATCGGAGATCACAGCACTTTCATACTTTTCTATTTTCTGTTGTGTCTCAGTTCAAGTAATACCTTTCCGCACTGATATTTCTTCCAGTCCTCTGACTCTCTTTCAGAATTGACTTGAATGTCTATTTAAATCTTAATACTAGGAAGAATAATATTTTTACTTTCTGGCTCCAGATACCTGCTAAGAAAGCCTCACTTGCCTACTATTTCTCTATTCTGTGCAGGATACCTCTGTGAACTCTAAGCTGTATTTTCTTGGCTATGTTTATTCCTTCTGTGCAAATCAAGATTCAAAGAACTGAAAGGACACATCTAATCTGACCTTGATGCACCTACAGCACATGCTGCTGTATCAGTACATGGTAGTGACAAATACATTCTGTAAGTTTCTTCAAAAAAACCCCTGGAGTCATTAAGTTTCTAAAACTGCAATTCCAAATTTAAAACTGGGGGGAGGGGGGAGCTGACAAAAACCCAAACCCCTGCTTTAAATAGAACAGAATAGTGAATGGATTGCTTTAATTGCCCAAAAGTATGAATAATCATTCCTAATGGGAGAGCTCCATCGATTGGGCAGATGGCTTGTAATTAAACTATGGAAACCCTCTGTAATTTGGACCTTCCTTACTGTCCTGAATAACTGAGCAGATTCTGTCTTGTGCAGAACTGCTTTCTGGGGCTGTTTGGTTGACGGGGGCTTATGGGGCTGTGGCTGTCTTCCCAGCTCTGCTCAGCACAAAGGAATTCCCTGAGGAGCTGCCTATGGAAGGTCAGGGCAGAAGGAAGGTGCTGAGGGTTTTGAAGCAGTCTTTTTAGAAACCTTCTAGCAGGCACCTTTTCTTTCCCTCAGCATGAGCAAGTAGTTTTCCAAAGGCATAAACACACCTGGGACTATCACCAGAAGTACTGTCTTAACAATATACTTTGGTGTCTGACTTGAATGGTGTTGGTGTGCTTGTGCATTCTTACTCTGTAAATACCCCCTGAGTTAACAGTGAAAATTCGTGTTCTGAAGTGGCGTTTCAGGCAAGGTAGACAGCCCTGGGACCTCTGCATTGTATCTCTCTGGGCCTTTCACATAGGGTCATAACACAAGTCCTGTAGCATAGCAGTGCTTATACGCAGTGCTACAGCATTTGTAGAGCCTGTCTGCTGTGGGGTTGTTTTTACTGTGACATGTTCGTTTGTATAATAAACTGGAAAACTAAACCTTGGTTGTGGGTGTATGGAAAACAAAGCTCCACTAAAGAGGTGTTGAGCTCAAGTGGAGAGCCCCACAGCTTCTGAATCTATCCTGTCCATGGTTAGCCGGCTACTCATAAAAGGACTTAACCAAAATTATGAAAAGCCTCGAGACCCAGTTTAATATTGACATTTTTCTCTTGCTGTGTGGATTACAGCTTCTAGTGGTAGCTCAAAGAATATGCTGAATTGTTTTAGGAGATGAGAGGACTGCTCTTAATTTCTAGGAAGTGGCACCACCATTGCTTGGTGGTACAACTAATATGATAGTTGCTGTCTATGTATACAGCAGTAGGTTTTAGTTTGAAGACTTTGAGGGACAGTTACTGCTCCTACACATTAACAAACTTTATACTTTTAAGTTGGTAATTTTTCTAGCTACTCTTAAAAGTTATGTTCTGTAGGTTGCTAAGTAACACCCGCACATACTCCATCTTCCATGTGCTCTGAATGCCAGTCTTCATGCAAAACACCTTTCCAAAATTAGTGTCTGTCAAGCTCCTGAAAGGTAGTGGTGCTGTGATTCAAGTCAATCATGTTGCCTGACGTAGGTGTTAATTCTCCCATCTAAAGACACTTGCAGAATCACTAATATGGTGAATCTCCGATTCTTTTTAGCTACAAGAAAACAGTATCTTCTGAAACACACGCTAATTCTGGAAAGAGAAGTAAATTGTAGGGGGCACACTTATATTGTCAATTTGTTCGTCATGGTGATAATATATCTCTTAAAAGCTTAGTTTTGTTTAAAATGCAGAGTTCTGAAGGGAGCTGGGCTGAGTGATTAGGTAGGTAGTTTTTCTGTGCACCAAAGCTGACCAGCTGATACCTGAATGGGTAGGTGCTGAGGACTTTAGGGAGGGACAAGCATTGGAAAGATGTGAGGGGAAGGGCTGATCAAGAGTACAGGAACATTTCTCTTTCTTTTCATCTGTTTTATCTCATAGAAGGAAGGATCTATAGCTTCCCTTCCCCCACCTCTAGAAATTCAGTATACTGTTCCATTAGACACTTGTGCTATACCAGACACTTGAAGTATTTTTCTTCCTTTGTTCACCTGTACTTGTTCCCCAGTTGTTTGTACAGCCTGAGCAGGTGAGCTGTGCCTGTTTTGAGAAGAGTATCAGCAGCTGAAGAAGGTGTCAGGTATGCTGAGACCAGGAGCTGCTGTTACTTCCCTTGAGCCTGCCTTTTCTGTTTCACAAAGCTCACGTGGGCGATGCACGCGCAGAAGTCTGTCTTATAGACTTACACAAAGCACTGGGATAACTCTGAATAACTGCAATCTTTCCAAAACATCCACATAAAAGAGATTAAAACCCCAGCAGCACAGACAAGAATACCTCAACTTTGTAGCTGCAGCCTTTCCAATAAGCAAAAAATGAATGAATGTAAAAGTAAACAAACCTGCCACTGCCTTTGGTCCACTTCTATAAGCCCAGGCAACTGCTGCAAAGCGTGGTCGCGGTTGTCATGATTAGTACAGAACTGATTCATGAGCTGTAGGATTAGGAATTGCAACAGCCCTTCCTAATGTCTCCCTCTATTTACTTATATATAGATTAGCTAGAATGATAAAGACATGACAGTAAGTTGTACCTGGTGTTGAACGGCCTATCTGCGTGCTTTTCCGAAGGTTCTCAATTCTTTCTGCTATACGGTTAGTCCTGGGTCTGACAGTTTCCCGAGGGGTATGATTTTGCTGCTGATAGAAGTTTAGCTGCCCTCAGCTATCGGTACAGCTTTTGCCAGCATGCTGCATCACACGTTCTGGGTGCTCTTTTGTGCAGAGTTCACTCACTTGCTAAATGGAGTGGTCAGCTTTTGGACTAAAGCACATTAAGTTGTTAAACTAAGCTAGCGTAGGCATTTAATCACACTTGGTTAACTGCCTGTGGCTTACCTGACGCAATAAGAAAAATATAACTGAAGTCCTGGGATGGTCGCTGTACGTGACAGCAACATGGAAGTCACTGGAGCTTCCCGAGCAATAAGGGATGTTCATTGCGCACTGTATATCCCACTGGTCTTGTTATCAGTCCCCTGTAACTTCTTTGCCACTCTCAAAGGCTAGTGGTGCCCCATTTTTTTCTTCACCTACAGTGGGTAATAATGACAAAAAATATTTGGGGTAGTAGTTAGAAGGTATTTCAGAAGCCAAATTTTCGCAGAGGATTTTCACCTCAAGTGAACTTTCTAGTAATTTAGAAAGACATGGATTTACATGGTAGAATAGGCTGCCAAGCTTCTGGGTTTCTTTGTATTTAATAGTGTTACAAAAAACAAAACCCTTCCAGTGGCCAAACTCTCTTCAGTTCTCCCTTAACAACAAGGACAGCGTGATTTAATGTGCTCTCTTGGATCCAAACTTCTGCTGTTTTGTGGGATCACAAAAGAAAGTTGCTGTCCAGAATACATGTTCCGAGTGTAGGGGGTCTTCATCTGCCCTGTAATGTCCCTGTTTTGTGGCTGGGGAGTTGAGGCACAGTGAAATTAAGGGCCAGCCTTTCCCCCCTCCCCCTTCCCTAAGTGAAAATCAGGTTTGAATGGAAGTCTGAAATGCTGCGTCTCTTGAGTGGCTTCTCAGCCCGGAGGGAAAGAAGGCACTTCTACAAAACCTGCAGAGAACTGAAAGTGAGTTTGTTGTCTATATTTAAGAGAAGTTGGAAGATGGGGGACGGGATCTGAGTTTTGGAAGGCTTTAGATGCTGATCAGAAGAGAGAGTTCTTACCTTTAATGCCACAGCCTATATAAATTAGACTACAACCCAAGGAAATGGGAGACCCAAGTTCATTACCTGCAGATTGTCCTGACTCCTAGGTTTTAGAGTGCTTGGCAGGAGCAGGATGCATTCCTTTATTAAAGTAGTGTTGCTCTGCTGCAAGGAAATGGAAGTTCATGCATCCAAAGAGTAGAAACACAGCTGTGATTTGGTGGTCAAAGCATACATGACTGAAATAGAGGGTGGCTTGCACTAGAAAACCTGCTCCCCCAGACTGGTAGGCATGTTGCATTAAAGACCTATTGGATGCAGCAGCCCTAGGGGTAGGATTGTTGCAATCGTGTTTTGCTTCTCAAGGACCTTCTCCTAAGAGTACATTTTGTTTTCACCTCTGTTGAAGGATGAGATGAGCTTGGTCCCGGTGTTTGTAATGAGAGAGGGCACAGGACTGGAATCTGTCTTTGCTTGTGATTCCTCGTGGTCCTCTGAACTTTACTACTCCCTGCCCCAGAACAACCAAAGTGGGAGTATCACACACACCCCCCAAAGTCTGGGAGGTGCAAGAGACTGAACCTGAAAATTCATCAGGCTTTTAGTCAGTTAAAAAAACCTAAGTGAACAATAATACTAATTTTGTCAGTCTCTTATGCACCATGGAGACATGAGAAAATGTAATATAAAGTTTTGAACTCAGCAGATAATGCTGCAGGATGTTCTCAGGCACAGCTGATGCTTTGGCTGCCTGTAACTGGGACCCCAGGAACTCTTGTTGGAGTTTAATGGGGTGTGTTGTGCAAAGGCAAGCACCTATATAGGTATTCATGATGTGTAATGCTACCAGAACAAAAATATAAACTCCCTCAGAAAAGGATTTAACCGCGGATAGAGACTTCCTTGAATGCTGTGTTGACGTTCATTGTTTATCTGCTCAGACTAGTCATATTTGGAAACACTGTTCTATTCTGACATATGACTTTTCCCAGGAGCAGCAAGGCTCACAACAAAGATTTCACAATAAAGAAAATTCTGTTCCTCTTTGTGGGAATGTTATAGTAAAGCCATGACAACTCATTTGGCACAAGATTATTTTGTTTTCAGTACGGATTCCCCCTCCCCCCTATCCCTACACATTTTTGATGTCTTTCCATGTGTTGGGGTTTTGTTTTGATTTTTGATGTTTTTTGTTTTGGTTTTTTTTCCTCCCAGGAGGGTGGGGGTGGATCATTTTACATTTAGCCTCCCGGCCATCCACTTAGAAACCACGCAATAGGTATGAAGAACCCGAGTCCAGGCTTGTGCATTTCGGTGTCACCACCAGCAGTGGAGTTGCTCCTAATTTATGACCACATTAACAAGCTCAGCATCAGGCCCTTAGGATCTGCTCAGCTGGTACTGCGCTGAAGTTACACATCCCGCTCCAGGGAAAGCAGGGGTCATGGTGTGAAATATTGAGAGGTGACACAAACACATAGGCAATAGCTTAAACGCAAGGTAGCAATTCCACACCTGCATGACTGGCAAGGGTGACATATCTGCAGTCACTAGGGAGGCCAGTAAGGATCAGACAGACACCAGTATCAATCCCTGGCTCAGTGCTGATGGCATGTTAGTGCAGGGTATATTTGGAAATCAATGGTACTTCTGGAGGTTGCAGTTCATATGTCTAATCTTTTTTGGACTGTTTTTTTTTTTTTTTTTTTTAACGGCAGTGCTTACTTTTGGAAGTGGAAATTATTTTTACCCTATTATACCAGATCTTTTTCCAAAATACCAAGCCTATTAACCAGATCACGGTAAGTTACACTAAGGATGGCAGTCTAACAGCTGAAAAGTCATTGGGCTTTTTCGCAGCCTTTCCTGGAGTTAAAGTGGATATTTTGAGCAGAAGAACACATATGGTGAGATCTGGTCTTCACTGTAGTTCTTGGGAATTCTCTCCATAATCACAGTTTGCACTCACCTAAAATTCCTAAGTTATAAAGCCGGTGGCATTTTCCTTCTTCAGTGTTTGCTGCCCCATCCAAATATTCTCACTATGCATTTTGGAGCTGGAGAAGCACCAGGTTCTACTTTCAAAGAAGAAAGGAGAAAGGCAGGATGTTTTCAAAGACGTGACTTTGTGAGGATAGAAAATAAAAATCACAGTGGCATTGCCAACAAGCATTTCTGAAAAAGCTGTTAGGCCAGCCTTAGTCTGAATGTGTTTGCCGCATGTTGCTGAAACTTTAGTTCAGGTTATGTTGCTGTTACTATTATAAATCCTAGGAAGTCCATGTTTATAAGTGCAGTCAACATTCCCTCTGAGCAAAAAACTGGCCTTAAAAGGGAGTTGTCCCAACAGCAAGAAGGATTATTTAAAGAAAAAGAAAATGCTGAATTTTTGCTGTTGAGAAAAAGGAAGCAAAACCAGGGATGGAACATTAAAGTGTTGCCCCTACACAAACATTTTTTTCTTTTCTTTTGTGGCTTTTATCCAAAATATATTATTTGGTAGAGCCAGTGATAATTTGTGATGGAAAATGAATGAATTGCCTTTTTTCATATTTAATTAACTGGTTTTTTTAATTAGGAAAAATTACAGGAGCACATCAGCAGAAATGCATTGTCTGTGGTAGCATTATAGTATTCTACTGCTTGTAGTCACTAAAGTCAAGAGCAGGCTCTTAGTATTTCATTTGCATCTCTACTTTGTTTTTGAAAGCACCCTAACACCTTGCTACTGCACCAGAGCGAGATGGTAGTGAGTATGCTTAGGGGATACCCATCCAACCTGCCACTGGGAGAGAGGGATGCTGGATCGTGGCTGGGGTGGAAAGCAGGAAGGAGATGGGCATGGACAGACCTAGAATTGTAGCAGCCTACCAAGACAGCTGCCTCTAAAAAGAGGTAGCTGCCAAGAAGGTGTACTAAGTCACAGTTTTAACATTGGCATGGATTACAACACAATCCATAACATGCCAGGGACATGTAGTCCACCTAAACCCTGCTTCGGACCTGGCTTTAATTAGCATAATTAATAAATCACATGCTTTCCAGACACCTCCAGTTTCCATGACATCGATTTCTCTACTTTCAGGTCTGACACCTTCCGCCCCTTCTAATCTTCCTCTTGTGCCTGCCCCGCACAGGGATACTCTTAAGGAACTTATTTATTGTCATCAGACAGAAAGTGAAGCTGCTGCTGGGATTTCTCATTCATGGCTGGAATTTCTCTTTCCCTCCCCAGCTGCTGTTTATAGCAAGATGCTGGCACTTTCTGTCTGCTTCTCCTGGGTTCCTTGACAAATTGGGTGCTTTCAGAAAAATCAAGTGCAGTGCTCCAATTGCGTGGGTGTGGGTGTGCACATATTTATCCAACCAGCTATCACTAATGCACATGTACTGTGTGACAGGATGAAGCTGAGGAACATCTGCCCAGGATAGCTAGCACTCAAGTCCTGTGTAGTACGTGCCTTAAAATCCCAGCACCTGTAGTCCTCTTAACATAAGATCTTCTCTCAAGTGAATCTTTTAAAGAAAAACATGCTTTGAGCCCTTTGGATTGTAAAGCATGAACAAGCCTTTTTTCCTTCTAAGACCTGAAACAAACAAAAAAACAAACAAAAAAAACTTCAAACTATAACAACATATTTAAAAATGTATTGAGAAGCATGGGGAGGCAAGGAAATGAGACAAGCTTTTTGTAAGGGTTGCTGCGGTGTTGAAGGGCTACAGTCAGACCATTTGTATGGCACAGTATGAAATGCATACTGGGCTCCCTGTGACTGTGGTTCCAAATCCGTCCCTCATACCTGACCTCCTGCTGTTTCAAATTATGCTTGCCAGTGAAACTTTTTTCCCCAAAGAAGAGGAGAGTGATGGCAGCCTGCAGTCACCAAGGTAGGCAGAGCATTCTGCAGGGCCAGCTCTAGCACCACGCCAAAGCTAAGGCAGGCTCTCATATCTCAGCCTTATTAGTGGCCTCATTGTGCTGTGGCTGCAGTTCACCATGCCAGATGGCTCTACCAGACAGGACAAAAGCAAGGTGGAATGCACCTGGGCTTACGTAGCTGACCTAGGTAAACTGCTGCAGCTGAAGCTCATTTGATGCGGCATTTCACTGTGTCATCTTTGTATCATGGTGCTGCCTGGCTACAGAGTGATGCTGCAGTTGCAACTTTTGAATCAACCTGAAGGAGCAAGAAACAGCCTTTGTGCCTGTGTATTGAGGTTTCTGCCTAGATTTTTTGAAGTTTTATAAACTCTTTTTTGTTGTTTGTGCTAGTCTGCCCATCACAACAGATCATCATGTTCATTGTTCCCGCAAAACTGTGAGAGTAAGTACTGGGAAGCCTGAGGATATCACTGAACAGAGAAAAAGTCACAGGCAAGAAATGTAGAGAAATGTAGAGCTCTGAGAATATTTTCTCCACTGAATATTCAAGGTGGGGCCATTAAGGTTCAGAGTTGGGGAGAGGACTGCAAATGTCCCGTAGTAACTCACAAGGGGTGAGGCTGGAACTGCTACATCATTTTTGCTCTTTTATGATCAATTGTGATGTAAATGCTTGATGGCTGCTTAACAGGCAAACCAAACTAGAGGAATGATGAGTCATATGTACTCATAGCTTGTCTTAACAAGTAACGTGCAAGTCAAGTTTCACTGAAGTGAGGCAGAACTTTCCCCCAGGGATTGCATTCACAAGGCAGGGCAGCGGGAGGCTGATGAGGGCTTTGGATTGGCGTCTGTGGACCCCTCGAGCAGACGATTTTCATGATACCAAGACTGTCCAGGTTCAACACTGATTATCCTAGCGGTACTGAAATTCACATGACAGTAGCCTTCACTGGAGTATGTTGTGAAACATGGGTGGGATTTTTCTATCGCTCTTCAAGGGCACTATCGTGTTTCTCCTGATGTGGGAGAATGCGTCCTCCCTATGGAGAGAAAGCACCTACAGTTCTCTGGCAGTTGGGAAGAGCTGGCTGGCTGCCTTTCCATCTGAGAAGTTTAAAGATTCAGTCTCCCTCCCTTCACACCGAGACACCTCAGGAGTCTTTCCGCTTCAGTGAGAGCAGCTCAGATGGCAAAAGCGCCCTTAACGTTTACCTTTCAAAGCATCATCTACATTTTATTTGTCTATTGATCATCTTATGTGCTATTGCAATTTTCTTTTTTTGTTTATTTCCTTTAGTAAAAGGATTTTGTTCAGCAGCAGAATACTTTCATTCTCTCCAAGAAGAGGGATATCTGTACTGGCAATTAAAGACACAGCACTTGTTGGGAAGTTGGTAGCACAACTCCCAGTGACTTCAGGACCCCCAGGAATGAAACCCAAAGCACATGGAGATCACTGCAGGTATCTGTAAGTGCAGTAGCATGAACCTAAACTGTAACATCCACAGCAAGCGTACCCATTTGTAGCTCAGAAATAGTGTCCTTTTCCCTACAGCTGTTCCGAAGGCTGATGTGAAGCCCAGTCCAAGCTGCCTGCTCTCAGCTGCTGGGATGTTATTGAAATAGGTGTATGGGAAACAAGTCATGGTTGTTCAAACCAGCCAGAAATTGGGGGCAACCAATTTCAGAAACCAGTGCTGTGTGTGCATATAGCAAAGGCACAATCCTTTGAAACTGTGCAGTGAAAAGGATACAGTTAGGAACATACTGCAAAGGGAACAAGAACATAGTTTTGCAGTTTTGAAAACTACTGTTTGAATAAGTAATCCAGCTCCCAATTCAGAACTAAAATAACCTTCCTGTTGGTGCAGTGCTGCAGTCTGTCACAGTTGGCAACAAGAGTTTTCCCTTTCGGTTGACTCTAGGTTTAAGTAATCGTAAGGATATGCCTGAAGTGCAGCTTCTCTTCACAGAAGGCCTTTTTGCACATGATTTATTAAAGGGCTGCCCCATCATTTCAACATGGTACAGTTACATGTTTTTGTAAATGCCACTTAATATGAGGTGCCATTTGAAGCGCAAGGGCGTTTTCTACCTAAGTTTTGGTGAATGTATCTTGGGCATCTGCTCTCACTCCCAGAAAGTCATTTTGTATTCAATCACCTGGCTAATAAAGATTAAAGGTCTAGTTACAACTAGTCACATAAATCAGTAGGAGCATTACTGACTTCAGGCTTTTATTTACTTCAGATTATATTACTAATGAAAACTTTAATATTATTTAATGAAAGCAGATGCCAGGTAAAGCAGTGGGAAATGTCCTATTATTCAGTTAATAGGGCTTAAGTGAGTCAGTCAAAGGCTGCCACTCCTGGAACAATTTAGAAAAAGTTGATTGAGGTATGCAGGGCGGTTTGGATGGACCCAGTGTCGCTGAGCAAGAATGTACAGTCAACCAGCATCAGCCAGCAAAATGCTGGGGCACATGAGTGGCAGGGAGGAGCTCTGAACCACAGCTGGAGATTTCAGCAAACAGGCATTTCATGAGACACAACTGCAGGGTTGACTGTAGTACAAGAGATGGGTTTTGAAAGGAGCAGGAATAATCAAAAGTGCAGCTGATCCCAAGGTGAACCAGGAGCAGTGCAGCAAGGAATCTCAGCCATCAGCGTTCACATGTCTGAAATAGAAAATTTATCAGGAAAAATTGCAGGGATCAATGTCCAAGTAATCCTGTGCATGAGGTATGAGTTGCTTATGAAGGAAATCAGTTCTTCAGCCAGACGTGCAAAACAATCCATCAGATCTGGAATGAGTGTTGGATGGATTAAACACAAATGTAATCAGCTCTTTCCCTTTGCTCGATGCTTATCATTTAAAATGCTGATGAAGCAGGGGAGAGCTCTACTGAAAAACTACTGTATTACACTTATGAAAAATGCATGGTTGTTCTCTTTATAGACTGCTCAGTAGCTGTAATCTTGAGCAACCAATAAGGAACTTTACCATCAGCAACGCTAAATAAGAACAACCTAGTCATTGTGTCTGAGCAGTGTGCGTATTGCTGTAAAAACACAAAGCGCTCGTATTTATTTATAAAGGATCTAGAGTGCACTATGGGCTCCTGTGACTAAAAGAGCTGTCCTCCAGTGTAATTTAAACGTCCTTGCTCATTCATAACCACAACCACAAGGTTAAACTGACCTTCTCTGTTCTTCTGAGTTTCATCCCTGAAAAATGCACTGAACTCCCACCCCTGCCAAAACTAAGGATGTTCCCTTCACATCAATTTTAAGGCCAATAAAGAACCCTGTCTCAGGTATGTGACTAAGTCTTAGTCATGTAAACAGAAGTTTTTCATCTTGAATAAGCCAGTATGTGTCCTTCCTTCTCTCACCATATGACAGATTTCTCTCTTTAAAACTATATCCTAGTGGTATGAAAATTAACATATCAGCCTCAATCCCTCTCGATGACACTGCAAACACCCAAACCAAAACAATGAAAAACTTGAGAGAGATACATTGTTCTCAGACCATGTTGTGGTTTAATCCNACTACAACAGAGAGGCAAAACATTGCATGAGATGTCAGAGCAGGCCTCGTGAAGGGAGCCAAAAGCTCCAAAGAGAAGTCTCTGTCCTCTCTGCTCCTTGAGTGTCTGGGATCTTCCCTCATGCTCTTCCCTGGGAAATACCAATTCAGGAGCATCTGACCCAGTGCAGAATTATTTACTGTTATTTGGAATAAAGAAAGGTGTTTAAAGAAGCTCAGCAAATGAGATTTTAAATTTGGGATTTGGCAAACACTGCTCTGATTTCTTACTCTTGAAATACTGTGCTGTGGTGGGACTGGCATGAGAGAGTCACTAATAAATCAGTCCAGTGGCCTCCTATTCCCAAATAATACGATTGAGTTGCAACTGAAAGTTAGGTACTGATGGAGACTAAGCCCTGAATAGAAGTTAAATATATGCATATACAAACGCATATATATCCTTAGAGAAGAAGGTACTGTCCTGGCTGCACTGACACGACTCATCTAATGGCTGTCATACAGAAAGGGGAAATATACCCATGACAAACAGGCACATATTAGGTTTTTTTCAGGCCCCATGATATAAGACTTTTTTTAGGCACTATTGCACTAAGTTTCTCTTTCTTGAGTTTCTTTTTCCTGTAGAAGAAAAAGAAACTTAGCAAGTGCTGCAAAGTACAGTCAATCAATGCCTGGACTGGGTCCAACTTACTCAAGTACATGAGTATGCATGGGAGAAATGGGTTGATTATTAAAAAGTCAAGCCTTATAGAAAGTAAAGGAAAAATATCAGCAGCTATTTTAGATGTTCTTCTTACTTACTCTCAGTCCTTTAACCTGATTTATTAAAGGCATGTTAAACTAAGTGTGAAATGTATTTATCAGTTCCATTACACTGCCAATTTAGTGTCAATAGGAAATTCATTGTATCAGAGACAAGGTCTTCATGGGTTTTTTAGCGTAGTCTGCAGCAAAAGCGTAATCCATCACCATTCAGAGTGGTGAAGAAATTTTTAAAAAATTGAGAAGGAAACTTGAAATGCCAAATACCTATGTTATTGAGCTCTGGTCTATGGCTTACAATTAAACCATCTGAATGTAAATGGTAATGAAATGGTCTTGAAACATCTCCAAGCACCTGCATGTCCTTAGAAGATACTGCATATATGTCACTCAGTGTAGGAGAGCACAAAAGCTGTTCACAGCACCAATCTAACCCCTTTCTGCTAGACTTACTCTCTTAATATCAGCAATGCAATTGTTTCACATGCCTCATCTTTCTGGTGCCAATTTCATAGGTAAAGCAATTAAAGCTACACCAGGTGGGACAGCAGGGACCACTTGAAAAAGATGGTCTAGCAATGGGTGATGCAATAGGTCCATTTATCAGCTTCAGCCTTGGTAACAAAGGGGGCAGATGAGGCAGAAGACAAATCTTGATTCTGCATCTTCACTTCTCAGCTGTGAGCTCACAGCTGAATTTTTGTCTACATTTAGAGAATCCAGCTCCTCTTGGCAATTTCTCTTTCTTGCTCCATCCTGCACCTTGCCTGCTAAGGCGTTACAGCACTGTGCACTAGCACGGCGACTTAGCTTGAGCTAGCTACCCCAAGTGACAAGAGCATCAAGATGAGGCCATGCAGGCTCCAGCACAGGCTGCCACCGAAGTATAATGATGAGAACTTACATTTTGGTTGTGAACAGTGTATTAAAAGCCCGTGCTAGTACATCTTCATTGCTGCTGTTACCAGTGCTAGATAGCATAGATGTGCTATCCCTTCATTTTACTATGTAGATAGATTCTTTCCACATCTCCTTTCCTCCCACTGGCCCTTCCATAACGCAGTAGGATTTTGTCACACTCTAATATATTTGTCTCCCCATCCTCACGTTTTTCTTTGAAAACTCTCATCGCAGGGAGTGGTGGTGCTGAAGCTTAGTGTGACACCATCTGTTTAGAAATCCCAGCCTGGCTTCCAATAGCCCACCTGAAATGCATGGTTGCTCCCAGCTTTTCCTTCTGCTGGAGCGCTGGCTGAGCAAGCCACCTTGCTTCTTGCTGGTGTCAGCAACCACAGCCTCCCTGAGCACATCAGTAGGGAGAAAGTCTTACTTCACAGCCAACGCTTGCAGAGTTTCTATCAACTTCAACAGAGCCAAGATTTCACCGACGATATCCCTGCTTCTGCCACAAAGTATTGCATGAGCACACATGTAGTCCCAAGGTGGGTGACAGGACTGGTTAGTGCAGGACCCTTTATGGGCACACCAGCTTTCTCCAGGCCCAAGCCAGACTGCATGCACTGCAGTGATGTAGCCAAATCTGGCATAGTGTGGTCTAGGGCAGCAACAGCAGAGCAAATTTTGCAGATCAGCAGCTGGATGTAGCCCTCCCTTTAATGGGACAGGGGGATGGAAGATGAGGGCTATGCAGCTGCTATGACAACACGTGCCCCAGGAAGCAGGCAATGCGTAAAGCAGTGCTAATGGCGAGCAAGGGCTCCTCAGTTGTTCAGCCCACACAGCATAAAATAAACCCTAGGAACATGTAATACGGCCTCTGCTAGAAAAGGAAAGGAAAAGATCAAGAACAACAAAATCCTCATATGCTAAATATCTTCTACAGTTTCCCTCACAGCCTGGCAAAGTGTAAGTGCCAAACTGACCCACTTACCACAGCCAAATAAATCTCCAAGTGCTGGGCACCAATTCATTCTGAAAAGTGACTGCTCCTTGTTTAGGACCAAATATCCTTCTTTCCCATTAATGGTCTGTTGTTGGCTCCATCTTTAGCCATCATACACCATGAAAAGCAAGCAGGAAAGAACAAATCTCAAGGAAAAGTTAATAGCAAGATATGCTAATTAGCAAGTGTTGCTGAGAGTGTTAGCCCCACATAATAACTACTGACCCGTTTGGGTATGTTTTCAAACGCTCTTTCCTTTTTGGTGTTGGCTTGTTCTGCAGCTTCGGATTAAGTAGTTGCCTTAAAGCCTTCATTTTAAAGCATGCGTTGCACTCACCCATCTGGCAACTTTATGTTGTATAATACAAGGGAGCGCACAGTATGTGGCATAAATTACAGACAAGAAGAATGCAACAGCACAGCATGTAGGGTAAATTAAAGCAAGCATTCTTCACGGCCCATAGCAGAGAAGGACAGAACAATTTTGCGTCATAAATACAGGAAAAACATGTGTTTTTAAAATGAGAATTTAAAAAAAAAAAAATAAAGATTCAGACTCAGAGGCAGACAGCCTGTTCCTGGTGGCAGCAGCAACCATGCAAGACCACATAAAGGAATAAAGAAAGGGAAACACTAGATAACAAGAGGTAACAGATTGCAGTAGGAAGACAAAGAAAGAAACCAAATGCTAAGATGGAGCAAACCCCAGTGGACTTTTAAAAACAAGAGCACAAATTGAAAATGAAAGGAGCAGAAAGCACACACAGGTCTGAGCATGGAAACCATTCTGGTCATTTTTTTGTGGTATGAATGTACATAATGTACACTGTTTGTTAGTAACATAGCACTTAACATCAAAGGGTTCATAAATGGTACCTATGGACCATGGCCTGGTGAACTCAGCATAGCCTCAGGAGCCTTGAGTTTCTGCTCTGAAGATCCAGAAATGCTGACCATCCCATGCCACTCTATAGCCTCTGTACCATCATGTGGGCACGTGTGTGTGTGTATGCACACATACATACTAGGGGAGAAGGAGTGGGACAAATTGTGTTTCTGAGCAAAGTCTGCTTGCTAGCACGTGCCAAAGCATTTACTCTGTGCCCAACCTGTCCAGTTCTGGATATCCTACTTCTTGTTGTAGGCAAAGACCTGATCCTGGCTGCAGGATCCTTCCTGGAGTGCTTTGCTGTCACCAGGCTCTTAGGATAGGTGAGGTCTGCAGCACACCAGAGCAAGGGCCGTGGTGCAGAGAGTGATGTGGTGGCATGGATCGGTAACACTGCACACTCTGCTTTCTCCTACTCAGCATTGAGCTTGTAGACATGGGACAGGTGCAGCCTCCCCATGTGTGAGCTTCCATGGAAGCTTACACCAATCTAGGGCAGGGCTATTGCTCTTCTACTGTCCTGCCATGGCTGTTCCCTCATGCCAGCACTGGTGCTGTATTGCTGCACTGTGAGTCACTTCAGGGAGCTAATTCTGATAAACTAACCTTACCAAAAAAAAGGTGCTTAGTTTCAGATCAGGCCTACACTGCTTCTTGCTGGGATGCAGTTACTTGAGCCATGAGCCAGTTTAAGCCACCGAACAGGCAATTTGAGATCTGGATTGGAGGTAGGGGACCATGGCAACTTCAGTTTAGATGATGTTAAGCTACCATGCATGGGGCAGTACTCTGGCTCTGTTTTTCCTTCCCACCCGAGTTGTTTTTGTCAATTTAGAGTATGTTTTTCTCAAGGCTGGGAGTGTTTCCTATTATGTATTTGTGCATTGCCTAGCAAGTTGGAACCCTGGTCTGAGGTGGAAACTTGAGGCCCCACCATAGTACAAATAATAAATGTAACACAGTGAAGAACAGATGCATTCACATATGGTGTATTATGATTCAGACAAATAAAAATTCTTATGTTGTATGTTAAAATCATTCTATAAGTGCCACAGTTAGCATAAAAACTGAAAACAAAAACAACACCATGAGAAGTCAAGGCATCTAAGAGTACATACCCTACTTCTACATCCACAAATACAGACTCCTCTGTGCCCATCCTCATCACCAAGGAAATCGTCATGCAACTGTGTCCTGCAACTTTAGTGTTGCCCCAGTTGTGCTGTAATATTTTTTTAACATTAATTTCAGAATTCCTTTCCAGCCTAAGCAGGCATCTCCCTAGCCAGCTGGCCCCTCAACTGCACATACACACATGTGGGACTGTACAAAAAATGTCTACAACTTCTTCATTTTGCATAACTCCAGAAAAGCACACATTTTTTGTCTTTTTAAGAATGTGGTCCCGAACGGCAGTGTCATCCCAAGGCAGTCATTCTCACTGACCTGGGGACAGGGATTATTGTGACAGTGGGTATTTTTTCCTGAGCTGTGCTGGCATTAGTAATAATAGCAGCAACAGCTATTTGCGAAGAGCAAAGTTATTTGTGCCAATCTCCAGAATATGGTATTATTTAATTCTTCTGGAAGAGGAACCTTCAGATAAAAGAAAGAATGAATTTTGAGAGAGTTATAGCTACGTAGTAATTCTAAGCTGAATTATTAAGATGTCAGAATCTCATAGACAGAGAGAGGTGGAAAAAAAATCTTAAAGTATGTCTTTAATATTTTTTTTTTAAATCAAGACCAATACATACTTTGTTATGTAAATTTTCAGAAAATTCATTCTGTACATAATAAGTAAATGCTGTAATTTTTGGAAGGTTGCTTTATATGCTTCAAAAATAATTAAATGGTTTAATTCCTGTTTTAAGCACCAAATTCACATCAGGCTATAAAGTCATGAGCTTTGCCTCCATGATAATTAACATTCATAAATATAGACTTAGCCTTTCAAAAGGATGATGCATTTCAGGAATACAAATTTATGTATACAGACTGGATACAGCAAACCCAGCATTTCTGACTTCTTGATACTAAGGTTTACCAATTTGCATCCTTGCACTAATCAATGAAGCACTAAGAAAAAAAGGTTTGGACAATTGCCAAAAGTACATCACAAGGAGGCATAAATCAAGGCACTAGTCCCCTATGCCAAGCATTCATTAGTAACTAACTTTAAATTGAAGTGAACCTTTTTACAAGCAAGAAAAATAGGCAATCCTGGAAATTGTTTTACTAGCAGCTCTTTATCCCACTTTTCCTGTCCTTGGCAACTAGAAGAAACACAGTCTAAGAAATACATCTGGCACCAAAGATCTTATATAGTTTCCACTTTATTAATGGATTTGAAAAATGTGCAGAAAATAATATACGTGGATAAGACGCATAGTGCCAAGCAAAAGTCATCACTCCCCACCAGCTGTTGCCCAGAAGCAGTACATTCATTTAATAAGTATTTGTGATTGGCTTCTTTAGACACAAAAATTAACATTTCTACATCAGTCTCAGCTCTCTGCTCGAGAAACCCGTTCTAGAACTTAGATGTCAAACGCTGATCATACAGAGGATCACAAGTAGTGCTTGGACTTCAGCATCGGTGCTAGCAACTTGACAATAAGATAGAGCTGGCAAACACCTAGTATTTCTGCATTCAAACCAAACTGGTTCTTGCCAATACAGTGAAAATCTGTGGGATTAAGTAGTTGAAGAAGAGAGCCAGACTCTCTCTAGCCAGTGTATGAACTCAAAAGTTTATTTAGGTTGGTGGAGCAGTGCCAGTTTACAACAGCTAAGGATCTGATCCCCACAATCTTTTTCCTTTTAAAACAGTCAGAATTAACCAAGGCAAACTCTTCAGTCCTAAGATACTGGTTGCCCGAGGAAATATTTTGAAAGGATTCTTGCCCAAAATGCGAACATCTCAAAAACTAACTCCTGGGCACACATTTGATATATTATTAGAATTGCTGAGCATCCTATATAATATGAGCATGTCCTGTATCCTATGTGAAAAAACCACATAGACTGCAACTTTCTGGTACTTTCACAACAACTGCTCAAGGGGATTTAATTTTGGGTGACAATAGCCAATGAATTAAATTATATTATGTTAATTGCTCTATAATACTGTATAACATCACTTCTATGGTAGCTATATGCCATATCAACAGTATTACAGTAAGAATCACCTAGATTAATGAAGAATGAACTTTGATGAAACAAAGTGCAGCGATGATAGAACTGGACAAGTGTAGTGATAATGGAACCAGAACTGGCTTCAGCATGCAGCAATCCAACACCACACACCATCTCTCCTGCCCTGAAGGGCTGTTGTGGTAGATGGGGCCCAAAGTCATGGACTAAATTAACTCAGTAAACATTTTATAGGGAAGGCCCATAGACTAAGGGAATGATATCTGTGTGTATATATCAAAAGACAGGGAAAGTGGTGGTGATTAATTGGAACTATTGGAAAATGTGGGACCTGGGCATGATGTAGATGGTATAGACTAAGTGGTGGATACAAAAGGACTGTTGTGGTTTAACCTGGCAGACAGCTAAATACCATACTGCTGTTCATTCACTCCCCACCCGCAGTGGGATGGGGGAGAGAATTGGGAAAAAAAAAGTAAAACCCATGGGTGGAGATAAAGACAGTTTAATAGGACAGCAAAGGAAAATAATTAATTAATTAATTAATTAATAACAATAATGATAATAATGGAATATACAAAATAAGTGATGCACAATGCAATTGTTCACCATCTACCGACCGATGCTCAACCAGTCCCCGAGCAGCAATTGCCGCCCCCCCAGCCAGCTTCCCCCAGTTTCTATACTGAGCATGACGCCATATGGCATGGGATAGCCCTTTCGCCTGATTGGATCAGCTGTCCTGGCTGTGCCCCCTCCCAACTTCTTGCTGGCAGAGCATGGGAAGCTGAAAAGACCTTGAATTATGTAAGCACTGCTTATCAACAACTGGAACATCAGTGTGTTATCAGCATTATTCTCATCCTAAATCCAAAACACAGCATTATACNTATACTGAGCATGACGCCATATGGCATGGGATAGCCCTTTCGCCTGATTGGATCAGCTGTCCTGGCTGTGCCCCCTCCCAACTTCTTGCTGGCAGAGCATGGGAAGCTGAAAAGACCTTGAATTATGTAAGCACTGCTTATCAACAACTGGAACATCAGTGTGTTATCAGCATTATTCTCATCCTAAATCCAAAACACAGCATTATACCAGCTACTAGGAAGAAAATTAACTCTATCCCAACTGGAACCGGGACACCAGTAAAGCAGTTATCATGCACTATTGGAAGTGCTAGTATGCTATGCTAGATTTATTTCCTGGATTGTAGTGTGTAAAACCTGGCAACTTTACCTCGGCAAAGAACTGCAGGTTCACCAAAGCCTGCAGTCTATCTGAGCCTTAGTTCTATTTAATGTGGGGATCACCACTGGCAGCACCTTGGGCCTCTGTGGTCTCCACCAGCACCATGGCAGTACAAATGACTGTGAACAGCTCACTGAAAGCCAGCAGAAATCAACCTCCTTGCTTCAGAGGCATTCCTTACAGAGAGCAGACCTGACCTGGCCTGCCCAATGTCTCCTCCCTCTGTCTCCCCACAGTGAAGAGTGGGTTGGATTAGTGAGAGGCCATTGTGAAAGAAAAGCAGATCATAGTCTGCTCTGGCCCAGCTACTCTTCCCATATCATAAAACAGGGTAAGATAATTGATGTATGGCAAAGGGGAACACCATAACAGATGTACTTCTGAGACACAGTTCCTGACTTAGGTCCCTGCTTTCCTCTCCAGCAACGCATACTCAATAGCATTGTGGGTGCTGGTGGTACTCTCTTAATGCTGCTTAGCTCCTCTAGAACCATACATCAGCTTTTACCTACCTCTCTGCACAACTCCATCCTCTTTTCTTCATGTCTCTCTGCACTGCTGTTTGGACATCCTTACTCTTGCAGTGAAGACTATCACCACCCACTTGTCACTCCCTTCTCTGATTTTCTTTCTACAGTGAGAAGAACATAGTGTCTTGTGGGCTCCAGCTCCCATCCAGCTGGCTTTATCTTTTTTTAATTCTCTTTCCCTAATGATTTTATCTTCTCCCCTCTAACCCTGGAGCCTTTTTTTGGACTCAGCATTAGTCACCATGAAAAACAGCACCATCAAAACTTTCTCTAGCCCTTTTCTTCCATTTGCACACAGTTGGCAGAGTTGCTCAGTGCTTGGGATCTGGTTCATTAGGTGAACTCCTAATGAGTCACAAGGAGTACATGCCACAACCCTCCTAAGGCGTCTTAGCCACGTGCTGACCTGCTCCAGCCCTGCATAGCTGGTGTGGTCTCACAGGAGTGCAGCAGATGAGTTGGCAGTCAAGGTGTCAGCAGCACAGTGATAGCTAGGATGAGCTGTGGTTTGGCAAGAGCTTCTTCCCTGAGGCTCCTTGGGTGGCAGCAGCTGGCTGGCCACTGAGCAGCCCTGCTGGCCCTGGGGTTGCACTTCATTTTACATCTGTGTGTGCAAGGGCAGAGTCAATCTGTCTGTGAGCAGAAGAGCAAAGAGCCTGAATGCATGCATGTGGAGAGGGCAGGAGAAGAAGGGGGGGTGGGGGTGGGGAGGAGTTTTTTGAAAAAAGAGCTCATAACCATGGTTATGTGTTCGTACACAGGTGGATCTGTAGGTGAAGGGCGAGACCAGCTTGTTCACTAGAAGTGATAGAAAAGTTTTGCGATTTGAATTTCGACAGTTTTTCTGAAGGTAGCTCGCTGCTGCTTGAGCAGTTCACAGAGTAGCTGAATTATTTCTTTTCTAGGGTAGCACTTTGAGAAAAGCCTTTTTGTGAATTTTTATGGTATTTTTCTACTCACTGTGGTATTCACAGATGTTAAGGGACGTGGGAGTGACCAGGCCCTCTAAATCCATAATCACTGTATGCAGTTACATTAATGAATGTCACTATTGATAAGTACTGTATGTTATATAACCAACCAAGCATTATCCAAACACAGAGCATTTTTATATGACCCATCAGAGCTATAAGGAGACATTTTGGTGCCGGGAGTATGTCTTCCACTCCCCGCTCCAGCCAGCACTTTCACAAGCTCCTACTGGCCACCACTGCTGCCTGCAGGTCCTCATCTTGGGTTGCAGTCACAGTGACAAGAGCTGGTGCTGGTCTGTTTTGTTTTCTCTAGTTCAAAGTGCCCCTTTCACCCTGCTGTGCCTCCCCTGGCCTTGAAGCCTTGCACCCTCCTGTAAACTGAGTCTTCCCTCTCCTGGGAACGAGTCCTTGGACTTGTGTTGCAGCCTATCTGACTTGAACAAGTTCTTTTTGCATGTGTTTATTGTGTGACGGAAGATGCCTGAAGTATCTTCCAAAGATGAACAATCAGTCTCTTCCACTGCAGTTAAGGGGAGATTTGCCAACAGCAGTACAAAAATTGGGCTCAAACCCTCATCTGAAAAACAGATGAATAAAAAATCCAACAGACATTGCTGCTGGAAATAGATAATTTCTAATTCCCACAGTTCTCTGTGGTTTAAAGTGAGCCCTTCTGCATTAGGACTACAGTTCAAACCAACAAAATTAAAAAACAAATGTTCTTTCTGAGTGTTGTTTCAATTACGTTTCCATGAGTGTACATACTTTTGATGTGTGAATTTTCCCATTAGATTCAGATTACTTTGGTTTGGACACCATCGATGAGGCATACCCTGTACAGTGGCAGTGGGATTAGACCTCTCAATTGTACAGCCGAGGGACAAAAGGAAATGAGTCAGCAAATTGGCAATGTCCTGTCTGATTGCAAAACTGCTGAGCATTATCAGTCCTTGGGATTCAATACCTATCCCCATGCCTTACAGCTCCAAATCAGCCTCTTAAAAATTCATGGTTTCAGGGTCATGAATAAGCAGGCAACTTGTATTATGTATGCTACTCCAGCACAGGGCTTTTTGCATGGCCCATATATGCATTTTAAGGACTGACTGTTAGTCATTATTAAGAATATTTATTACTCCTGTGATTGAATCAGCTGCTGCCCAGTACCATTAAAATATGTAGTGGATTGATGTTACTAGAGGGTTTTGCGTTAAAACAGACACCACAAAGATTGTCCTGGCCACAGAGAAGCTTGTGAAGGCAATCAGAAAAAGAAAACTTGGAGCAGTAAGATTTGAGGTAGCCTTTCAAGAAGCAGCAAATCATCTTACTCCTTTTCAGGGTAGAACCTGACACATTTATGAAAAGGATTCTGTGTTTGTACTGCCTGCGGCTGGACTCAGTTGTTCAGGAGTTTTCTTCCACTTCTGTATTCCCTGACTTCCACCTTAGGTGTGCTTTAAGCGTCCTTTGTGCAGCAAGGAACCCAAAATGGGCTAAGACAGACTAAGCATTTATTTTGTTTCTTTTCTTCATACTCACTTCTTATGTTCTTCATCTGCTATGGGCAGCAAGTGTGAACCATGTTGAAAAAATAAAATGTCAATACGGAAAAAATACCATTTCTCAGGGATGATGTAAAAAGCAGGAACACAAACTTAAGTCTCAACAGCAATGAGTGCTCCTAAATTAGTCTTGAAAAAATGCATTTAATCTAGATAAAATGCATGAAAAGTTGCAGATTTTAGTAATATTTATTCCTCTCCCCTGTCAAGTACCTACTGCTTTGCTGACTATGGAATGTGACTAGGTAAGGAAGGTAAGTTCGCTCTAAGAAAGTTGCAGTAATTGCCCCTGTATTTCCGTTCAGCCACTCTCCAGTTTTTGATGTCCAACCCCTCCCATTATATCATGGCTAAATGCAGTTGAAAATCTATTCCTGTGGTATTTTGCTACTGATTTGGGTTGGAACAGGATTTCATCCCAGGAATGCCCACAGCCTGGCAACTAATTATGATTAGACAGCCCGTGCACTGGGGCTTTCACTTACCCTGGCTCTGAGGGAGTTAAAAGTTTGTATACAAAGAAACAAAAAGAGCTGCTTAAAATTGATTTCCAGTGCAAATCATCATTTACCATATGGTAAGGTATTTATCCCAACTACATGTTGTTCAGTAAATCATAGGGTTTTGCGGGGGGTGGGGGAGAAGGAAGGGGGTTGTTGTTTTGCTTTTAAAGTTCTGCGCAGCAAACTGTCTCCATAAATTGCTGTCATCGCAATGGCTGTGAACCAGTCTGCTGTGTAAGTCTGATTGGAACAAGCCACCAGAAGCGCTGCCCTTTTTCCTCCCCCTCCCCACACCCTTGCTGTGCAGATGGCAAACGCCATCATCCTTCAAAGCTGGGCTGGACGCTAGCACCTTTCACGTACAGCACCACCTTACCAGATTTGCAAGCAGACCTGTCAAACCAGGCACAAGAAAGACAGACAGACAGCTAATACCAGCATTTTCAACTTTGTTACTACTTTCAGTGGTGAAAAGCAAGTTCGCCTTGCAATAGTTAGGCAACTTAATTTGCCAGAAAGGCAAATGTCCAATATACACCCACTGGCCACCTCTACGGGGCTTTATGTTATTGTTTGTCATTTATTTCTGTGGCTGGTACTAATTTTCAGTTTGTCATCCTTTGAGTCATAGAAATTCTTCCTCTTCAAAAAGGATGCATCTCCCTGCCGACCATGGAAAAAATGTGGCATGCAATTCAATCCTTTCCTGATAGCATCGGAGACGAGGAGAGGGCAAGTTAGAACACCATGATGAGGAAGTTCTGTCATTTCCAGAAGGAAGCATGATTCACTGTGCAGAGCATTTTTGGGAGCCTGAATCAGAGCTGTCGAGGAAGTCAGTTCTTGGACAGTTTAATGTTTATTTTAACTATGACTTTACCGGTGAAATGTGTGCCTCTCCCCACAGCCAGTGGGTATGACAAGATCAGCTTACATGGCACTGAGGCACAGGCAAGAAGATCGCCAAGGAAGTGGCTTTCAAATGTTTCAGTTAAAACGAGAAGTGCCCCTGAAAATCTGTCCTTAAGTGTCATTGCAAAGCAGAGCCCTCCTAAAGCAGATTTAAGGGGGAAATGTTTTCTCACACTTTTCCCAGGCACGGCGCAGGCAGTGGGAGGGACCTGCAGGGTGGCCATAAGAAGCCTTCAAGGGGAGGGCCGTGCAGCAAGCTGCAGCCAGGCTCCTTCCCAAAAGGTCTGGAATTAGCGCACTAGCAGAGAGATGGCTTTATTAGTCATGGCACTGACCTGCTAAGTAAAGCTAGCCACAGAAAGAATGAGTTACGTGTTAGCTGCCAACAGGCTGCAGGATAAATTCAAGTTGTTGTTTTTAATTGCTTATTGTACCCTAAAAGGATCGTGATTTGATTAATGTGGTGTCCCTCCCCTTCACCCCCCCACACACACCCTCATACACACACGTCATATTCCAGGAAACAAGATTAAGACTGGAGTGTCTTCCCCAGCTTTTTTGCCTCCCCACCTTCCTTTCTCCCCCACAGGAAAGATGAAGACTTATTGGCAAAGTGCTATATATCTGGAAAGGGTCCTCAGTTCAGGAACTTGGCATATTCTTGGTCTACCACAGATCTGAAGTGCTGGCCGTTTTGGAGCAGGTGGCCAACAACACCTTTTCTCCCCAGGCGTAGTTTAATAAAGTATCTGTGAAGAAAAAAATCTATGTTATTATATGTGATGATTAGCAGACTGTTGATTTGCTTTTGTCTCCAGGGGAACGTGTATATCACTGGGGTTGAGCAGAGGGAACCGACTGTTAAGATACTTACTGTAAAGAAGTATACCCAAGCACCCAAAGCATAGTGCTGGAGGGTGGTGTTTGTGGCCTGTACATTTAAACAAATAGAAACCATCCTTCATACTTGCTCTTTGCACTGTGCTGCACAGGGATTTACATTTCTGGCCTCATGGATAAGGAAAGACTGAGTATCAGGGAGAGGCAGAGTTCCTATAGGATTTGAGAGGAGAATGGGATACACGGAGCATGCCTACACATCCCTCGAAGACGTCACTCTAGCTGGGAGCCAAAAGGTAAGGGAGTGGGTTTGCTGACTATGACACATGGTGGGAGGAGATCTGAGACACAAAGGAGTCATGGGTGTGAACCAGGAAACGAGCCTGTGCCCACCCAGCTTTTTTGTTTGCTTGAGGAGGATGTAAAATATGCTTACACCAGTTGTGCTCCAGCTCCAGTGCTAATTGTTAACAATAAAAGGTCACCAGAAAACAATTGCTGGGAACCAGAATTACACAAGGGGCCTGGGTAATGCGATCACTCCTTCGCAGGAGAATGCCATCCCACCGGGGAGTGGGGTACGGGGCGATCCTCAGGAGTGACTTGCCAGGTCAGATGAGGAAGGGAGGTGCGCGCTTGTGTCAGTCAAATCTCCCCCTGCCAGCTCCCTGCTCCCAGATGGACATGCACACACCAGGCAGTCTCTTTCAAGCTTATTTAGGCCTTATTTTAGGCAGTTTAGCTGAAGTGCTCTTCTTTTCCCTATTATCCTGGGAAGAAAATACTGTCTTTGACTTCCTTTCCTACAGCAGAGTTGGGGCTTTGAGGGGGAGTGCCGGTAGGTCCACACAGCAGGAACGAGGACTGCTGCCTGGGGGAGGGCTAGGGTGAGCTGGAAGGCTGCCAGCAGCCAAAGAGAAAAAGAGGGAGGTACCTCTCAAAGTATCTTACTCCCAACATACGTCTATACTTCATGGGTATGAGTACTGCTCAGGAAGACTTTTCTAAGCTAGCATTAAATTTGTCTGCGTGAGCATCAGTAACACAACCAAGGGCTGAAAAATCCTGCTAACATGTTAGGTAAGTACTTTGGCAACCCATCCCATTCCAGCTCTATCCTGTTATGGCTCTCTGGTCTACTCGCATCTGTCTACTTGTGTGGTCAGCACACCATGGGCTTCTGTCTGGCCATCTTGCTACTTTAACCTTCAGGACGGAGCAAAATTAAAGGATGTTTCAACCAATGAGAGATGCTTTTAGGCCATGTCCATGCTGAAGAACAGCCTGACTGTTGGACAGGGGCTGAATCCAGGCCATTCAGCATTCAGTAGCAGGTACAGCTACAAAAATCCTAACCCTGTGTGGAGGTGGAGGCACTTTGGAGCTCCCTGTGACTGAGCAGCCTGAACCCCTGCCTGCCTTGCCTCCACTACAGATCCACACAAGTGCAACTATTCCTAGATGGTCCAAAGACAGTTATTTACTTTTTCCTATACCTTGCCCTCTGATAAGTTGTATGTGCATATAGCCCACCCTCACCTGAAGTCCTGGACCCTGAGCTTTCTGTAGCTGCATCCACCCAGAACAGCACAACTTACTCTGCTGCCCCCACGAACGCTCTGCTCAGCCACCACAAACCCCCTTTCAATCCTTCATGTCTGACTCCTGCAACCAGACTTTATAGCCAAGGCGAGAAAACATGTATCGCGGGACAGATACACGTGAAAAGCAAGCATTAGAGGACAGTGCACAACTGTTTTCCCTTCCTCTAGTGTCTGCACATGCCTGATTCCCCTGTGCAATTTTGAAGCGGTTGTCTTTGGTGATGCAGCTCAAGTCTGTTAAAAAAAGCTACTGCCAAAAACCAGTTTACCAAAAACTCTGTCAAGTCTAGAGACAGTGGTAAGGATGCAATGCTTTGCAAAGAAAGGAACAGATGACCAAGTAGCTGCTCCATAGGTGTTCAGTACAGATAAGTTTCTCAAGAAAGCCACAAGATTAGCATGCAGTATAGCAAGACGAGGGGTAATAAGCTCTCAAACAGCTGAAGGACACTGTGAGAGAGGTTAGATAATTTTTGTGAGGAGAACTTGCTGAATTCTCCTTCCTTCCCACATGCATTTACCCAATGTGAACGATTTTGCTCTCTGCCAACAAGGAGAGCTCAATGAGTGCCAAGGCACATCATCTTGTCCTGTGTGGCTGTGAGGAGCAAAAAAGGAAAGCTAAATTCTCTGGTTGAGATGAAAGCAAGATTCGTTTGGGGCCAGGTTCTCACCAAAGCACTGTACTTGTAAAAAGTGGAGACAAACTCCCTTTGAAGGGGTACCGTATATGTGCTAGAGACCACTAAAGCATGTCTGGGGTGATGCAGATGCTACATGCAGGTCATACAGTTTGGGGGCTGTGATGAGCCCAGTACCAGTGCTAGAAAAGTAATTCAGGAGTCAGAAGACTGTAGGTGACACTGATATTTTGACTTTCCATGAATCTGGCCCCATTGAGTTCAATTTGGTTACAGCACATAAGAAAGATGCAGATAATCTGGGGAGGGTCCAGAGCATTGTAGCAGTCACCACAGCTACAGCAAACATTACCTGTGGGGGGAAGACTGGACAAACTGTATGTGCTTACTGTAAAGAAAAGGATATGGAGAGGATAGTGAGAATGTCTTTAAATATCTACAGGGTTACTGCAAATAGCAGGTGGATTCCTCTGTGTTAACTAGTGGTGAGCTGGAGAGGTAGGGAGAGGCTTAAACCGGAATCGGGAATATTCTTATTAGACACCAAGGGAAAAAAACCCAACCTTTGTGATAGTAAGATTATAAAGCCCTGTAATGGATTGTCTGGAGAAATTCTGGACTCTCCTGCACTGGATGCCTTTAAGAGTAGGAAAACAGCAGCTAGGAAGGACAAGGATGTTGCTGATACTACGACAGATAACCTCCCAATTTCTTTCCAAGTAGTATGCAAGTACTACAGTGAAGAAGAAGAAAAAACTACTTTCCAAATTGTCCCTCATTCATTCCAGTTTCCGCATGTATCACTTTTCATTCCAACTCCCTTAAAATGCACAAAATCATTCCTCTGTTAGCATATGACCATATAGTAAAACCCATGAGTCAGGAAAGAGTAGACCTTGTGAAAACAGATGTCAAAAATTTTTACTTCTATTATGATGACCATATCCTCCTTTTTCATAGAGCGAGTCTAATTTTGTTCATTTGCTCTTAGCAAGCAGAATTAACGGTTACTGTTTTCTATAAAATAGAGCTTCCCTTAGTGAAAAAAATCCTTTACAGCACTCAGTGTTCAGCTTGTAAAGTTTAAAAGCTGTATGAGGAGTTTTACATTTTGAAACATTTACTTTTTGGTGAACTATAAAGATGAGTCTTAATGCCCAGATTTCTGAATCAATAAAAATGCTCAAATGTCTTTGTCAGCAGGGTAGTGAAACTGAAGCCAAAATGCCACTAAACAAAAGATAAAATCTTGGATGAAATGGCCTAGCCTTTACTGGCATTTGTGAGAAGTGCTGCCACTGAATATAGAGATATGAGCAAAAAGTGAGTCCTGCCACCATGTCTTACCAATGGGTACACTGAGTGAAACAGGCCCTAAGTAGGCCAGTTAAAGTAATGCGGTGTTTGCTGTGTGCACCGGGGTGTTTAGCATATACTTGTGATGAGAAGATCCTTTATGACAGTAAGTATAGATACTTATTGCTGTACTTAAGGTTGAATTCCGGCTTTTGTCCTAAATCCTACCTCTTTCTCCTCTCTGCTATATTTTTAGCTGCTCAAAACTTTTGGAAGCAACTCCTTTTGTGATTACAATTGTCGCATTTGCTGTTAGCACTTCTGTGGTAAAAGAATCCATGTTAGATTGAATAACCTTTTTCTTTTTTAATTATTTATATATCCGTTAGCTGTAATTTGAAATGCGACCCTGGCATAGCTCGGAACTAACAAACTGGACACCCCAGAGGGATCTGGAAGAGACCTGTGAAACAAAATCGGGCCTCTGACAACGACTGGATCTGTAAGAGTCCACTACTCACATCACCTTTTATGGACTCAAGGTCCATATTTGCAAGAGAGATCTCAGTGAGTAATCTAAAATTGGAAGAAAAAAGCTTCACGGTTCAGAATGTTAAAAGCACTGACGTCCTGGAAAGTGCTAATGTGACTGTGGATTTGAAATCTCATACTTTCTTGTCCCAGAGGGCCATGTGCATGTGTGTGCTCTGGTGACCCTTAGGTTTGGTCCAAAGAAATGATGCCCCATTCTGCTGGTGTTCATAGATTCTGCATTCTCAGATGCCTTCATGTCAGGGGATTCAGGGGACAAGTTATTTGAAGCATGATGATTAAACATGGCTTGAAATCATGATGGGGGAAGGTCAGATTTATTTTTTCAGTTTTTTTTTTTCCTCCTATGAGTAGGTGGTATAGTCTATGCTCACCAAAAGCAGCCCTAGCCTTCAAGCACTGTGTCTGAAGAAAAGCCCCTTCAGTACCTGCAGAAGCTGGACTTTCAGCAAAGGGCAGGCGTCCCCCACATGGCAGAGGTGTCAGTGACACCCTCACAGCCAGGTCTATGCAAAAACAGCCCCCTTTTAAAAAAAAAAAAAGCATTCCTAGAATGTGAAGTTTACTGATATCATACAGAGGCTGAAATATAGTCCTGACTTTCCAAGGGACAAGATTTCAGGAGCCTGAAGGAAAATAGATTGCTAGATTGGTAGCAACCATGGTCTACATCATAAGCAGTTATTGTAAGATAAGTGTCTTTGCTAGGAAGAGGGGGTTAGGTGTTGCAAAATTTGTCTAACATATAAATGTGTGTAGGCATCTATATCTCAGTGTTACCTGTAAGTGGAGAGCAGCCTAACCAAATTCCCTTCCTCAGGGCATAGCTTGCCAACTGTACTGCCTGTCCCATCATGTGTGCAAATCTTCATCGTCAAACAAGAACTTTCTCTGGCTGGAAAACGGTAACTTGTATTGCAAAGCATGCCAGCATATGTCAGCAGTATTACTCCCTTGGCACTGCTACTCCCTGTTAATTGTAGAGTAGAAAACGTTCTTCTTCAGGCTTTTCCTCTAACTACCCCAGTGCGAGAGCCAGAAACCGTGGACATTTGTGTGGAGGGAATTTGGCAGCTGAAATGCATGGAAGCCTGGCTCTAGCATGAGCATTTCCAAGAGCGGCATCTGGAACCCTGGTTAACTTCCTGACTGATCTCCTGCCTCGGACAGGAGGCCAACCACGATAAGTGCACCAAACATAAGGGGGAGGGCTGGGCAGAGGCTTGGACATTTCTTATAGTTTTAAAAATAGCAGAGCAAATCCAAAGCACATTGACAGACCGCATGTAACTTCAAAACTCAACTGGAAAGTGCCTCCTCCTGATGATTGTCTTGCAGCTTATTCCCTGGGTTGATTTTCTGCCTGTCCCAGCCACAAAGCCACAGCTGCAACCTCACTTACACAAATGGGTGAGTTTGGAGCTCAAACATAAGTGCATTTCTGGTGCATAGTGAACAGCTTCTTGGCTCAATTTACAGGGGCAGCTGTGTCAAAACTACTGTGATGTTTGCAAAGTCCGTTGGCAATTCGGTTGTATGGGGAGAGACAGTAGTTTTGTACGTGCCGTTTCCCTTGTTTCTCCATTCAAAGAAACTTTATACTGGCTTTCCAAAAGGAAAAAAGGTCCTGTTTAGGTTACTTCTCAGCTCTGCATATGTATGTGTACATATGTTTGGGGGTGTGCACACACATATGTGTATAGGAAAGACTTTCCTTCACTGGTGAATGGGAGTTTAGACTGTGCTGACTCACAGGTTACAGATGACTGCGAAGTTATTAGATTCTTCTTTCACCTGAACAAATCCAGGTTCCCAACTGTTTGACTTATTCATTGGTAGGTGCTTAGACTAAAACGTAGTTTAACATTGCTACCTGTCCATCGACCTACCAAGAGATAGCTCTGTGTAGAAGGAGAAGCCAAAACACTAAAGCAAAGGATCTAAAGCAGGTGGCAGTATGCTATTTCAGTATCCCGTTCCTGAATAGGGCATGTACACCCCAACCCACGCATGGTCTTCACCACCACAGTGTCTGAGCATTCATGCATGAAAATGTGACAAGGCTTCTGCAACTTCTGAGGATCCAGGGTCAATCACTTTTCCTACACACTAACACCCCATATATACACAGATGAAAACATGCGAGTGCTTGCAAACTGAATAAACATCATCTAGCACACCCTTTATAGAAAAATCACCCACTTCTTTGTTGATTCACCATTTCTCTTTTCATCAAAAGGAAGATTGACATTTTCTGAATAATACATACAAAGTATTTTGCAAGTGGGAAATAAATGGCATCAGATAAAAACTCCCGGTTGAACAACTGATTTTGATTGTCCTTCTGCTGCTCTTTCTTTCCATTACCATTTTTACCCTGTCATTATAGTCTGAGGAGAGGTGAGGAGAAGAACAGAAGCATATCAAAACCCAAATGCTGTTATCAAAGATGTACATTGCATCCTGAGACTCCTCAGCACAAGTACAAATGAAGTTGACATCCTACCATGACAAGGTAGCAAGGAGGTGTGCCAGAGGAGGAAAATGATCTTTTTACAAAGAGAACCTTGTCAAAGACAATTTTTTTACCAGACACAAATACAGAGAGTTAATTTTTTTAAAAAAAAAAAAAAACGGTCAGGTGCAGGGTAGAGGGATGAAGTCAGGACTTAAAAGCATTCCTCCAAAGTGTGGCAAATAGATTCTGAACTCTAATCATGTCTGGAGCATCAGCAGGTGACTAATTCATCTGCAGCATGGAAAGAAGACTTTTTAACACTGTCCAAACATAGGACATACCACTACTTACAGGAAACACTGGCATACTTCAGTCACTTGGCAATTCTCATCAGGCCATGAAGGTATGTTGGTCATGCTCTTATTAACAAGGTTTTTGATACTTCTGCTTTGCAGTAAGCAGTGAAGCCTTTGTGTCTCAGAGACACGCCCCCTTAGAGATGTTGTGCAAAGGGTGAGACTGTAATATCTTAAATTTTCTTCCAGGTTTGTCTGATAAGTGGGCGTCAGTAGTTAGAGGCCAATTTGTGCTTTTCCATCACGCTGTCTAGACATATTTGCAAGCACTGCTTTGCCTTAAAGAGGAAAGGGTATATCATATATTACACAATAATGGGTTATTTTTACTTGTAATGTATTAAGAGGCTGTTTTCAATCAGAAATCATTTGATATGAGGGTAAGTTCTGGACAGTAAATGGAAAAAGTGGAGCATATCCCTTTTTTTTTTTTTTCACACAGCAGACAATACCCATACTTTCCATATAGGCAGGAAATGGCTTAGGTTTATATATAGAAATACAGTATATTTTATATGCGTACATAATGTATTGATTTATTTAAAACCTATCACTGTATAATTGGTTGAAGCTGCAAAATTGATACACACCTATGTAAATACTTCAGTACAGCCCAGAAAAGACAGGTCTGGAAACTTTAAGAGAGATTCCATCCTATCAGACTCTGAAGACGTGACATGCATAGTGCAAGGGTCATGTGCTGTTCAGCAGTGTCTCAGAGCCACCAGATCTGCTCTGTTCAACATCTGTGTGCCATAACTGATGGTCCCACTTGGCTCCCACGAGATCTTCTCAAAGGTGTATCTTCTTACCTCCTCTTCATCCCACCACTCCTAACAGGGTACCAGTTCTTTGTTTCTTACTGGCACTGCAACCAGCAGGGCTGAGTCTGGAGCTCAATTTGTCTTAGGGATCTGGGGCTCCCCAGTCCCATTCCCTCTGGCTACCTGGCACCTCTTTTGGCTGGGGCTGTCCACTATTCTCTTCTGTCCTGGGATCTGGAAAAGGTGCCCTACATTTCTCAGGAGTGGGGCATCTCCATAGCAGAACAATCTTCTGCAGGGCCACATACTGTCCATGGCCACCCTTTCCCTGGTGGAGTGACACATCAAATCACTTTCATGGGAGGGTGACAGTTCCCAGGTGGTAGCTCATTTTTGTTCTGGGCGTTTTTTTTCTACCTTTCTCTCTCTGCACCTGCAGTTTCCTGAAGACACGGATGTTGGCATGGTGGTGAGCTGCTCCCAGCTCGTTGGGGTCCAGGCCATGTAAGCAGTTAAAGAACCTCTGCTTTACCAGAACTGTTCTGCAGTTTAACAGAGCTAAGTCACTTTTTGACTCTGGCTTCTTGCAGAAGGTATTTGGATTGTTTCAAGATTTGCCACTACGCTGAGAGACCAGGGGTTAGGAAGGCTAGGAGTTACGTGTTTAAAGCTATGTTCATATCAAATTGGATGAATTCTTGCTCACCAGGCTATGATCCACAGTCAGGTATTATGGTCAGATTATTTAATACATTAGCAAAAGAGAATTTGATGGACACAGTAACCAGCTGACTGTGATCTGATAAGGCTGTCTCAGAAAAGACATAGTAATAGGCCAGAACAAGTGTATTTGCTTCTTTCAGGCACTTTAAACAGATCTGTGTTTACTTTATTCCAAAGGGCTTTTTTTAATGTGCTACTAACGTGTAATCTTTCACTTGACTTAATATGTGTTGGATTTTGTTTGTTTGCTTGTTTTTACATATGTTAAAACCCTTAATGGAATTCTTCGGTCTTATCATTCATTTCGTGCAGAGAACAAACTTCTCCAGTTTCTTTTCAGATTTCTCAAGCCCCGCATGGCCTTCTTGCAGTTTTTAATATATTTTTTCCCAACTGCTTTTTCATGAAGGAAGGAAAAAGTACAGAGAAAATACTAGGCTACTTCCATTTGCAACCATTAATGGCCATGGTAGGCAAAGCTTCACAAATCCTGTAACAGGTAAGAAAATAAATCTCTCTCTCTCTACCATCAAGCTGTGGTGTAAGGACTGGAATACTCTCTAAGCCATAAAAGTTGAACTTGGAGTGAGGAGAACTCCAGCCGTCACCTTGCATATTTCATTTGTTACAGGCCATCTGTGTGCATCATCAGGGATCTCGGGAAAATATTACTCAGCTGTCTTTTATCTCTGTCTAGTCTAGCTGGAGCGTGGGTAGCAGAACACAAAGAAACAGGTTCCTAACTTCAGTCTGATGATAAAAGATGCTGGTAACCCAACAGAAGCAAATGTTTTCCATTGATTAATAATACAGGGCTATAACCCGCTGGATCTGCTGCGCATGTAGCACAGTTTAGAAAACAAATAATGAGTTTCTTCCTTCCCAATAAGCTCTTTATTACTTGTTGAAGTGGAATGTGAGAGTAGAAAGTAAAGCTCAGGTATCAAAAAGAAGTGGTGATGACGGGTTGAGGGGGGTCACTTGTGAAAACAGTGGAAATCAAATCAATTAGGCCTGTCAGCTGGAAAACATCATGGGGAATTAACACTTGTTTGTCTGGATTCCTGCAGCCTGAGCAAAAGCACACAAAAAATGTATTCAGGTAACAAAGAATCTGCTGTATGAAAACTGCAATTTAACTAAAAGAAAAAAAGGTATTATGTAAGACCTACTTCCACTGACAAACAAAATAAGTAAATAGGATAAAATTTTAAAAACTGTAATAGGCTTATAACCTTCAGAAGAATGTGCATCTGCACAGTGACAATGGACAGGGGTGAAGGTACCGCCTCTGTAAACTTTAAGGCTCATAAAGAGTAGAACCTGGCAGGGCGCTGCTGAAAGTCGTAAGATTGAGATTTTGCCTGGTTGCCGTGAAACTGAAATTACAGCTGGTGGCATAAATTGAAAAGGCGTGCAAAATACCCAGGGACTATTTGGATCATGGGGTTACAAAGGAGGGGAGCCTTGGGGGCAGAGGCGTTTGGGAGTCTTTGGATCTTGACCTCATTTCTGGTTTATTTTGTTTTCTCTCACTTCAAGGTTGAACTCTACTGAAAGGCCCTTCCCTCTACTGCAAAAAGAGTCAGGTTTTTTCATATCACACTCCAGGAGAGCAAAGATGGTGCCAGGGCAGCTACAACCACGGCTTCTACTGGATCAGTGCCTGCCTGAGGAAAGCAGGAATTCAGGACTACGGTCTCCAAGGTCTCTGACTAAACTCATTAAAACTTGGACACAAATATTAAGCCGTGAGATGCATTGGCCCTGATCCCTTCTCCTCCCCTAACTGGCAGGCACCAGGGAGTGCCCCCTTGCCCCTGCCCCTGGGGCTGGCAGAGGGGCGACCGCCCCGGGAACAAGGCAGGGATGCTCACCTGCGTCAGCCTGGATGATGCAGAGCACAGCCCAGGTTACCAAAGCCAGGGTCTCGAGGTTACCTGCACACAAATTCAAGTCCCAGGCTGCCAGATAGGCTGATTTCATAGGTGCGCTTTATCACCTGGTTATTGCTTGGTTAGTTCGTGTGGGTTCTAGGGAAAGACGCCAAAGACACAAGAAAAATTGTAGGAATAAACAATGGAATCAAAGTGTTTCAACAGCTTTCACTTATACTAAAATAGTTGGGGCTGGTGAATTACTTCTTTATCTTTCAAATGTGTACGTACCATTACTGATTTGTAAGCACTGCTTTTCGCTGCAAAGTGGTTAAGGCAGCATGTGAAGTCTGACTGGATTCCAGAATAACAAAAGCAATTGTTCTTCCCCTGTTCTTGTGTTTTATATACTGACTAGGCGTACACATTCTTGGCACACACCACAGTTTTTACAGTGCACAATTTTTAATGCAATTTGAAAAAGAAACAATTTCAAATGACAGGAATAAATTAAAGGAATGGCTTGAAGGTACAATCACAAATGGCTTAGTATTTTTCATTTGGAGGAAGTACCTCAGGAAAAATATTTCTTTGGACTGCCCAGCAGCTTTTGAATCACTCTGTCCAGTGTTTCAAGTGTCTTGGCCATCTCTAGCTGTAGTTTGAATTGTTTTATTTGTATAACTGTGCATAAACTTTTTTTTTTT
>VZTL01040184.1:219-17624 GCA_013400535.1 Scopus umbretta
CAAAATCCCATTTCCAGACACAAAAAATACGGAGGAAAAAAAAAAAAAAAAAATAACGCCCGTATTCAAAGACCCCTGGTACGCCAAGCACGCAGCTCTGGTGCTGAGCACCAGCATCGTTGCTCAGAGCACAGCCACGGCTGAAGAGCGTCCTGCATCTCGGCGGGGAGACACCAGCAGCCGTTCCACGCTGCCGCGCCGACACTGCGGAGGAAAGGCCGGGGAGCGCGGACAGCTCTTCTGCCCGACTGCCCAGCCCGGAGCCGCGCAGCATCCATCACCGCAGGGCCAAAACAACGGCTCAGCGAGGTTGACAAACGAGGCGAGAGCCTCTCGGGGCCTCGCTGCACCAAGCCTTTTTTTTTCCTCTTTTGGAAGAAGCACAGCTCAGCAGAGGACCCGAGATGCCAGACAAAGAGGGAGTGCTGCAGTTCACCCTTGACGTTCAGACACTGGGGTTGCTGCTCTCCTGGCTTGCCCAGCTCAGCTCTGGATTTCATTCTCCTGCTTAACCCCTAGATAAAATCTTCACAGGTCCACAGGACCCAGCAAGAGCGTGGCAGGATAGCCCAGCCCTGCACCCTGCCATGCCGTGTCCCCCAGCACATGGAAGAGGCTCAAAGGGATATTATCACCCCGTAGCTGCCTGCAGATGGGCAACGGATCTGAGCGTGATTTCTTGCATTTTTTTGGATGCCTGCTCTGCGCTTGGGGTGCCAGCACACATGCCGGCAAGCTGGCTCCGAGCTGGGGAGGTGCACGTTCCTCTCCAGACACACCGAGTCTGGAAAAAAAGCCCCACGAAGCTCTGCCTGCCAGGGCAAGCTCAGCAGAGCAAAGCTCGCTCCCAGCTGCCATCGCCTGTCCCCTGCCAAAAGTCCCGCAACCTCCGCAGCCAGGAAGGGACACGGATCGCTTTCACAAAGGTCGCACCTCCGGAAACCTCCTTTAGTCGTCAATACACCTGGGAAGGGTACAATTATCCCAAGCAATTCCATTCCCACTTTTCTCCACCCACCCACCCACGGATTTGCAGCCCAGAAAGCTGCAAATAACCCCTCTGGCAGGGAGCTCTGCTGTAATCAGGGACTGCATGCCATGTCAAAGGCATTGATCACCACAGTGATTTTGGAGGCTTAACACCCTCCCAAGATGTGAAGGAGGAAAAAAAAAAAAACACCCTCACTTGCAGACTAATTTAATCCTCCTTTTGACGTCCAAGAAATGCTACTGGTGCCCTGCTGTGAAGGAATAATAAGATTGAGGTTCTTTCCCTGCTGGCTCTAATTAAACTGGGAGGCTTCATCACAGGAGGAAAGAAGGAGGGACTGTGTGCCATCCGCAGCGGCTCCATCCCTGTCCCCACGCTCCCGAATCTGTCAGGCAGGAAGACAAACCAATGCAGATTCCCCCACGGTGCTAGCCGAGACATGAGCCAGGAGAAGCCCTCACCGGCTCCTTGTTTAACCTAGAGCTTCACGACACGACTGGAAGCCAAGTTTCCAAGTGCCACATCGTGCATCTCATCGCGCTGCCTGCAGAGAGCCTGCGAAGGCTGGCAAGTGGGCGGCTGACTTTCCCAGGGAGCATTAAGTTCACCGGGAAGCTCACCCTTTGCTTGCAGGACGGGAGAGGAGGGAAGCAGCCACGCGTCGCTTGTAGCGTCCAGCTTGGCCCAAGTAAACCGTAAGATGGTCGGTAAAATGCTGCTGGTGCACATCCCAGCGCAGCTGCCTCCAGGGAGCGGCTCAGGGGCTTTTTTGAGGATGTGGTGACAATTCTTCTGCACTTTTATTTCTTGAACAGCCACGAGAAGACTCGGGACATGTCTGTCTTCCCCTGCTTGGGGACCTAACCACTCACGACTGCTGCAACCAGATGGATGTGAAGCCAGAGAAGGGACGGGGCAAGGCATGACATGGAAATCCTTAACCAAATTCAGCGGCCCAAATACTCTCTTGCAGGCTTATGTTGAAGCGCATCAGCTGGCTCAGCGTGAAAGATGAGAACAAGCCGATACTCTCTGGTTTCTTTAACCTCCCAGCCCTGCCAGGATGGGACAGATACTAAAACGTTAAACCTGAAGTAAGCCCTGCCGCCGCTCAGAGAGAGGAGCAGGGTGCAGTGACAGAGCAAAAGCCCTCAGCTGCACCGCCGCGGCAGCCGAAGCCAAACACTTCCCACAGCAAATATTAGCGCAAGGCGATACAGTCGGGCGCCACAGCCCAGCGAGGTACAACTGCTGCGAAACAGGACGGCTGTTTACCTGGCATCCCAACCAAACCACGCCACAGGGTGGGGGAAGAGGGCCGAAGCAGACGGTGCACGCAAGCTCCAACAGAGAAGCCAGGAATCAATCCCTCGCTTCCCATCCATGTTTAATTAAAAGGATACTGGCAGTTAAAATACGCCCTAGATAGCTCTGACCTGAGATCAGAGAGTAGGGAGGTGCATTTAATTCAAGGCGGGTGCAGGGCTCCTGCAGTGTGCAGGGGCTCCCACCCCAGCGAGCGTCACCAGGAGCACGGCCTCCAGCCTGCTTCATCTGCAGGAGAACTAATCCAGAGGGACGAGACACGGCCACTTCTTGCCACCGACGGGCTGGTCCTGACCGTGCTTTGCCGTTTCTGTAGACTCATTTTAAAGAGCGTTGACTCACGGGGGCTTCCATCGGTTTCCTTCGCAGGGGCGTGGGAACACGAACAATATCCGACTTCCCCTTGCTGTTCAGAACCCACCAAAGGGCTGCGCGCGGTGGAAGATCTTTGGAAATGAAAGACCTATTGTTTAAACTAACTGCTGCGGCAGGAGGTTGGCTACGGGGAAAGGCAGGAATGGTATGTGTACACAGAGGGGGAAGAAAGGCGCGATGAAGAGGGCTTCTCTTTTACAGCTGGGAGTGGGAGAGAAACAAGGGAGGGCTGTGCAGCCGCTCCCAACTTACGACACAAAATCCACACACCTCTCCTCAAAACCCACCAACCCTTCATCTCAGCTGCCTCTCGGCTCCAGGATAAGCTGGCACTCAATAAAGAAACCTGAGTGTCCATCCCCTGCTACGCTGCACTGGACATCCTTACATGAACCAGATGATTCAGACAGACAGGTATCAGTCACCTGGTGCCACCCACGCCGTCACCAAAACCTAAATAGGTCCCAAAGGCCTGGAGAAGGACCCTGACACGCCAGCTCCCACCCCAAAGCCGTCTTTCCCTCCTTGCTGCCTGCAGCATCACCTCCATTAACATTCCTGCCAGGAGCACAAGGCCATGCCCAGCGCATTTTGCCACATGGCAGGTGTGTTTGGCCAGGATATGCCTGGATATTTTAGGAGCACAGAAGATCAGGAGAGGTTTTGTGAGCAGTAGGATGAGGCTGTTCCCAGAGAGGAGACAGGCAGTCCCAGCTCGGAGCAATGGGATGGGCTGTTCTGCACCGTGGCCCTGCTGCGTCGCTCCCAGGGGCTGCTGTTGGCAGAGATGTGAAAGATGCGTAGAAAAAAAAAAAGAAAAAGGAGCTTTTTGTGCAGCATCATCAGCAAAACTCATGACAAACTGAGAGGGAAGATGCCATCGCCCCAGCTTCCCCCAGCCGAGGAGTGCCTGCAAGGAGGAGGGCAGATTTGCAGCACACCCCACCCCGAAGGTCCTCGTCTGCCCAACCCGTGGATGCAGGAACCACAAGTCAGTGTCATTTTCTGCTAATAAGCAGCCTTCCCATGGGACTTTACATACCCGATTTTGATATTCTGCTCTTTAGCCTTTAGATGCTTTCAAATGGGAAATTATCCCTAACTCCCTCAGCCTCAAACCAGCAAAACACACCAAGAGAAACACAAAACCTATTTTTTTAAAAAAAACCTTGCTTTCTTTTTCCATAGCAAACAGTCAGCCCTATTTATAACACATCAAACATACGCCATCCTTGCATTCAAAACAGTTGCCTGCAGTAGAATAAAAACCTCATCCCTCCAGATGCTGTCATATCAAAGCCTTCCTCTTCCTCTCCACCACCCTCCACCTCTCAACAGAAAGTTCCCTTTGAGAAATAAATAAAAAAAACCCCAAAAAACCCCAAACCCACAGATGAGCAAACAGACAAGCAGCTCTGCCCTGGCTCCCTTCACCAGGAAAGAGCAAGTCCAGTGGAAAAAGCCAGCCCACAAAATAATTAAAAAAGGTGCCGTAAATGTTTTGAACCCCAGATGAAGAGGGCTTGAGTACAACACGACAGCCTGGTAGAGCCATGTAGAAGAAGCAGTTAAGGAAAACCAGGGCTAACTGGGATCGCTCGTGCCCCGTTTCAGTCGTGCCCAGTGGCACAGATCTATGGGCTGCTCCATAAAAGCTAAATAAAGCCATCACTAGTGCTCCAGCTCAGCAAGGCATGACTCCCTGGCATTAAGTGTAATTTTCGGTCATCTTCACTGGTAGCTTTATCCTCACGGTGTAAGAGGCAGCCGGGCGCTCACAGCTCCGCAGAGCCAACGTGACAATTTACTCTGTTGCCGCGTGTGTGTTTAAGCTTTAAAATAGATGGGTAGTAAATGGGTTTAGTCAGTCGGCTGCAGTCAGCGGGGCTTGGCAACGGCAGGGCTGCAAAGCCCAAAGAAAGCCTCCTCAAAACACGTTCCGTTTCCAACAGCGTGCCCTGGAGAGGCAGGAGCTCAGCAGTGCCGATGCCCAGCCGCAGCGCCTGGAAAACAGCCGGGGGTCCTCCCCGAGCACCCCGCACGCCTCTGCCGCCACAGGGGCTCCCTGCAGAACCAGCTTGTGCTGGGAGGTGTCTCAAGGCCGACGGCAATCCCCCGCAGATGTCTGAGCTCTGACGTGCTGCCCGTCCGCGCCAACACAAAGTGTCTCATTAAAAGTTAATTGTCACCTTCCCGGTGTAATCCTTGGAAACGAGGCAAGACTGGAAGGTGCTGGTTCAACAGCAGACACCGGTTGGGATCCAGAGCACGCGTACGTCGTGTCGAGGCCTCACCATTTCGGGTACATCTCCAGCTCCTGGCCACAAAGGCAGCGAGCACACGGGGCTGGGAACTGGGAAAAGACAACCGGCCAGTTCCCGTGGAGCAGCGGCAGCTGACGCAAACCCACCGAGGGCTTTAACGCTGCGCACACCCCTTTTCTCCCCAGCCAGCCCGCGGTTCTGTCTGCTCACATTAGCTTTGTAGACCTGACTGTATGCTGCCTCCTTAGAGGCTTTTGAGTTTTCTGTTGGGTTTTGTTTTTTTTTTTTTTTTAATTGAAAATGGAAGGCATCCTTTCTTAAGGAAGGATGCCGCTGAGAGGCAGCAGACATCCCGGTTTAAGGAGAGATCGGCACGCCCACAGCAAAGCACACGCTAATCTGAGCAACTTCTGACCTACTTTAAGAAGAAAACAGATCTAAGCATTTATTGTGCAGAATAGGGGACAAACAATTACCACTGGCCTTGTAATGAAGAGGAAGGCGCATTCCCTAGCAGATCCCCGTGCTCCGTATAGCTGGGGGATTGGAGGCACCCAGCAGCTCCGTGGTCCTCGCAAGGCTGAGCACTGTGGCACCCACTGGACTGTCTCGCCCCAAAAGCTGCCACTCTAAGGAGAGAAGACCGACAAGTGCTAGAAGAGGAAAGAGTATGAGAGGAAGCGATTTGCCTACTGTCAAGAGCAGGTTAGCAGCAGAGCTAAAAACAGAAGGTGAATGTGACTTGGCAGACACCGTCTCACCGTTTCTCACATCCCCGTTGGGCTGCGGGGCAAAGCAGAGAAAGAAGAACAGCAGCCGAAGCTCTCACCCTCCCACCCCTCTGAGCAAGGCACTGCTGCGGGCTCCTCACATCAGCCCTACCATTGATCTAACCTGTCCTGGGGCACCTGACCGCTCCACCGGCCACCTAAGTTGTCGAATCTCCCTGCTAAATAGCTCACAGGATCATTTTAACTCTGTTATCCAACTCTCGATCTTCTCCTGAACTTTCTTTTCCGTATTTTTCCTGTTCCCATCTTTCATGAAGAGGGCCAGTCCTGTCCAAGTCTTGCCACCCAAGCACCAGCGACGTACTCATGCAAAGGCACGTAGAGGTGCTCCGCTGCCTCCAGACACGTGCACCGGGAAAACGTGTCTAAAAACAAACCCAGCTTTCCACCCCCTCACCATCTGAGATGGGATCTAGCCACTCTCCACCCAACGCTGGAGGAATTGCCTTGATTTTGAGCAGGAAGGTCAGCCCAGAACAATGAAGAGCACCTTCCATTCCCTCCCGACAAGGCAGAAAGCCTTCAAAGTGACCTCAGGTTGTAATCTTATCATATAGAAACTGCAAAGAAAGAGCTGCTGCATGCAAAGACAGCTTTCTAGGGAGCCACCTGTCAAATCACCTACTCAGTGTGCTATCGAATGACTCATCTCCATCCAGCAGATGGGCTCAGAGGAATGAGGACAGCATGAATTTAAAAAAAAAAAAAAAAGAAAAAAGAAAAATGTAACCTAAGCAGCAGCCAGCAGGTCACACTGGCAGAGCTCAGGCCAGAGAAGGGCATACGCATGCACTGCAATGCAGCCGCTCCCTGTTTGCTCGGGGGATTCATCCTTTCCGCATCCGTAGCATGACAGTGTTTAAACTCCCGGTTGTGATCCCTGTTTATGAGGCTCCGTGCTCATCTCGGTGCTCTCCAAGCTAACTCTTCCAGCAGGAGAAAGATGGTGCCTTTTTCCCTCTCCTCGACAGCTCGGCTTGCCCCGGCTAACGCCGAGCCAGCCTGCCGAAAGGGCACAACGCTGCCTTAAAAGCAGACTCACCCCGGAGAAGAGAGGTTTCAGCTCTCACTGTGGGGAGACGCTCAAAATGTTCTTGCTGCAGGGAAGGGGGCACCTCCCAACAGTCAGCCACAGCCATTTGCATGATAGATATTTTCTCCTATTATTAGTCACTTCTTGCACGCTCTGTACCAAATGAAACATCATTTCTATTCAGCTGGAAAAAAAAAAATAAAAATAATTGGGTCAAGTTAACAGGGAAAACAAAAACACGTAAGGCAAAAAAGCAGCAGCTCTCCTCTCTCCCCCGGCACTGCCCTTCTCACCCTCTTGCAGTGACTACAGCAATTCAGAGGAAGTCCCCTAAACCGAGGGGAAACATGGAGTATTTGCCTTGCATCCAGATTTCCTGCCCAACCTCCTCATGTCCTATCTCAGAAAAGCCTTAGTGAATCACAGCCTGACTTTTGCAAGCTGCTGAGCCATCATTCCTCAGCAACTCCACCCGACCTTTGCAGACCCAGGGGAAAAAAGACAAGCGGCTCCTCGCATCTGAGACTTGGAGCCGCTCATTAGATGCGATATAAAAGTACAAAGCATTAGAAGTGCCTCCTAGTAATTGCAATCATTGGTTTCCTCTTCTGCAAAGCTTCAATGACAAACCGAGGCAGAGAACCCAGCAGTCCTGTCCTTCAGTCAGCTTCAGATCAGCCCCAGCGGTCCGCCTGCACGCTCCTAGGGATTACACAAAAAGGGGGGGGAAGGAACAAGAGGGCTTAGGACACCTGAATGTCCCTGGGGAAAACACCAAGGCTGCAGGACAGCTTGCAGAAAAGCAGCAGACGGGATTTCTGCTCCCCATGCAAACCAAGACAGATAAAAAAAAACACCTCCCCGGGATACATGACACTAACTGGCATCACCCAGTGAAAAGTCCTGAAGCTGGATAGCCTGGAGACTATCAAGAAACTGGGAAGGAGGCAGAAGAACCTCCAGATTTGCAGCGTGATGAGACCAAGCCAGGCTGATGGGACACGCAGAGCAATTACCTAAAAAGTTTAGTCACGGCTGCATTCAGTTTTGGATGGCAGACAGCATTAATGAGTTCAGGGAAGAGTCAAGGTGAGTTCCCAGGCAGGTGTACAGACAGAAGGGAGATCAAAAAAAGATGCTGAGCTCAGGCAGGAGCTCAACTCCATCGGAGGGAAGGCAAAAAACCCTCTTCCTGGCTTGGAGAGGGCAGAGGGAGCCCCATGCAGAGCATGTTTAACAGACAGCGTTGACCAACCGAAAACTCCAGCACGGACCTATCTCAGTGTACACAAACATCAAAGAGGGAAAGAAATAACTGAGAACATTATAAACACACATTTTCCTTGTTAATTTGAATACTAGGAAAAGCTTAGTGGCTATCAGACCAGAGCACGGCATCCTAAGGAAAAGGAGAGCAAGGATGAGTGAACAGACGTCCATAAGGCTGCCGGAAGCCATCCGGCAACGGTGTGCTGGACCGGATCAAACTCCTGCATCAGCTCCTCCAAGAGCTCTGCACGGGAGCCTTCCCCACATCCAGGTACTCTGCCGTGCTTCCAGCCCACGCAAGATGATGCTGAACCCATTTTTTTTTTCTTGCTGCACATCATTAACACTTGCTAATACTCATTTTGGAACGGTTTAAGTGTGAAAAAATCCCTCCCGGCACTTTGCAGTTTGCTTTTACTCTGCAGATGACACTATCGAAGCATCGCTATCCCCCTTCTGCCCTGCAGCCAGACCAACAGGAATTCTGGTAGCTAACATTTAGATTATGTTATCCCTGTCAAGCACAAAAGTGCAGGCTCTCTTGGTCTTTAAAATTCATCCAACATAATTAGGAGGAGCTTTACTGTGAGAAAAGCTACACCAACATCTGGCACTCCAGATTTGTGCCTGCCCAGTGCCCCTAAGTCCACCCAAAAGCACGTGCACAGACACACTTCAGCCACAAACAAGATGTTTTCTAAACGCTCCACCACAGAGCTACACAGTGAAGAAAATCAGGAGGGGATTAAAAAAAAAAAACCCAACAAAAAAAACATCTTTTGGCAAGAACAGCACCTTCCTATGCAGTGGATTTGCTTTGTATGTAGATAATCATTCATCATTTTTCTGCCTTTTTTGTCATGAAGGTGGCAAGATTAAGATTAAATGTAGCTAGTCCTGTAAAGCCAAAACAAATTTGGTCAAGAAAGTGGTTAATAAATTATCATTGATGAATAAAGTCTGGGCCAACAAGAAGATACAGCCTGGTTTTCAAGCTCTAGGATGAATTATGAAGCATTTTCTCAATTAGAAAAAGCCCTTTAATCATGCAAATTTTATCCTCTGTCTGAAAGACAGAATTTCATTACGGAGATGTGTTTAACTTCCTCTTTTTTTTTTTTTTTGAGCAGAGAAGCAATCTAATTAGTGACAGTATCATGAACTTTATTAATAACCAGTTAATATGAGATAGGAAGATTCTAAAATTCCCAGTGGCTTTAAAAGAAAAAAGACTAGTTCTCTTAATAAGGTATTGGCAACAAAGCTAATTACACACACCATAGGCTAGGAGGCTTTTCTGGGAAGCACGAGCCGCCCGGGCTCTCTCCTGATGGACTCTCCATCTGCCGCAAGAGGTGCGGCAGGGCAGGTCCAGGACCTCAGGGGGACCGTGTGTCTCCCCCCGCCGCAGCCCCAGCGCGATGGGGACGCTCCTGCCTGCGCTCGGCAGGTTGAAGAACTCGCCAGCACCCCCAGGCAAATCCACATCCAGCGATGAAAACGTGCGGCCGCTGGAGAGGATCCCAAGAGCAGCTTGTTCATCCCTCCAGCTCGGGCCAAACACGGCCCTTTCCTGTCAACAGGAACCTGTTCCTGAAAACCATGGGATTGCCGGCTAACGGGATGGGGGGGCGAGGGGAAGAGGAAGAGGAAACCTTTTTTTAACAAAAAAAATAATTCATTATCGTTTCTATAATCACAGCGAGAGGCCAAGAGGGGCTGAATCTTGCACTATGTCACGCAGGAGCTTACGAACAGAGAAGCTAAGCGATGCTGCGGGGCTTTCCCAGCCTGGCGAGCCCGGATCCTTCCCCATCCGCTTCGGCTCTGCACAGGTGGAGGGAAGGCTGGGACACAGCCGTGGCCGCCGGTGGGACACAGCTCAGGAGGGAGCAGGTCTGCAGGAAAAGTCACCCCCGTTGACAGGAGCTCCCTGACTTCACAGCTCAGGCTGATGGTTTAATCAGCGCAATTAAGAAGAGGGAAAGGACCACAAGCGCGGCCCTCTGCAACACGGGAGTCTTATGAAACAGCATCAGTGTCTAGATGCATCACTGAGTTTCCACGTGGATGAGTTCAGCTGGCATTCCAAACCGAAGGCCTTCTGGATTACGGATTTATTTTCTCTCTGGTCTTTTCGGTATTCAGCAGCCTGCTCAGGAGTGGCGCAAACCCGCAGCCTTCTCCAGAAGGGAGAGCAACATCGACACAGACTGCAGCAGGCTCGGGTCTTGCCATAACCCCTCGCACCCCACCGCACACAAATTCCCTCCCTGAGGGGCACAGAGCCCGCGGTTTTGATTTTTATGTTGGTATTTCTGCAGTCTCGGGCAGGAGGAGCTGCCCTGCTCCCAGCACCGGCTGCCATCCCTCCAGTTTTACCACCCGGGGCTTGGATAGGGCTGCGAGCTCTGGCAAAAGGCACTGGCATATGTAGGGATGGGGGAGAGAAGGAACAAAAAAAAAAAAGAGAAAAAAAAAAAAGCGCTAAAGAAATGAATCAGCTTTTACAAGCCAGCCTGCCTGATCTCATCCCTATTTTGCTCTTTCCCAGGAGGAAAGTATTGGCAGGGAGAAGGGGGAGGAAGGATTTCCTTCCACCGCATGCAGAAACCATCCCCCTCAGCACTGTCCACTTTCAATCGTTCACCCATAACCTGTGAAAACAGTTAGATAAATAGATATTTTTATGCAGAAAGCCCCAAAGCAGGCAGGCAGGCATCACCACGCAGAGCGAGATGACGATGACGAACCAGCACGCCTAATGCCGCGCGATCCCCCCCGGCCCTGAGTCACGTATCCTTCCTGCATCCCAGATTCCCCCAGCTGCAAATGCAGGATAACACTTTCCCTGTGTGACATTAGAAACGAGGAGGAAAGCAAACGGAGCAGGGTACGGAGAGCTGGAGTTTTCCACCTTTGTTTTCTGTCTTTGCCTTCCAAGAATCTGAGTTCTCGTTACTATTAGAGCCCAATGGCTGTGAAAGCAATCTTAAAAGGAAATAAAAAACGCCCATTAAAGTAACTGATGCAGAGACACGAGCCATCCCCTGCCCGCGACTCCAGACAGGCTGAACAACACTGCGAAAAGCTGAAAACTGCTCCGTTACGGGGCTGCTCAGCTCAGCTCCGACAATGATTAACCAGCTGAACAACGCCGCCGCGCCAGGCGTTTCATCGACGACAAACCATGGAAGAAAAGGAGAGGGAGGCAATATGAAAGTATCCTGCAGGCAGACGCTTTAGCTAGACGTGACGGCAGGCATCTCTGCAAGCACTCGGTCGTCGTCGTCACCCAGGCTAGAAGCGGCGTGCGCTGAAGTCTAGTCCCCTTCGCCCAGAGGTCTGCCGAAAGCAGAGCACGCGCATCCTCCTCTGCTCTGTCACCTGCCGCACGCGGATCTGCAAACACGTGCATCGCCGAAACACCCTCCTCCAGTGACAGCAAACTGCTCGGGGTGTCAGGGTGTCAGGCGAGGACGACGGCTACCGCCGAATACGACTCCCTCCCAGACGGACCCCGGCCGGCAAGCTGAGCGCGTCACACTCTGCTTGAGCAAATCCAGCTTTCCTCCAGTCTCAGGAGCAGATTAATATTGAGAGATAAACTAGGGAGGCTGCAGGGGACTCCAGACCAGGTTAATATTAATAGAGCAAGCACCAGGTGCTGTGAGAAGGAAGGTCAGGCTGTCAGGAATCAGCAAAATCCCTTGACTCCCCGGTCCAAATTCCCATTTATAGATAAGGAACTTAAGAGCCCAACTCTGCCAATGACCTTTCCCAGGAATTACCCGCTCGCCGCGCCATCATGGCACACAGCCTTCGTTCTGCCTTCGTCATCAAAGCACAGCCACCGCCACGGCAGAGGAGCCAAGGAGCCACTGCTCCCAGCATCTCCCCCTGTTCCGCAGACCCTGCTGCTGAGGGATGGGCTGACTCGCTTGCCGGTGCCATGGCACGGGTGTGCAAAATTCACCAGAACAGCTCGAAAAGAACACAGGAGCCCAAAATAGCACCTTAACCCCAACTCAGGTGCCCAGTTCCTCCACTGGCAGCTCTGGGTGCTCTCTTGGGTGAAGTTTCAGCCCCAGCGCACCAGCAGGGCCTTCCACGGGATTTCACCCACGGACGGGGCAGGCAGCCCCGCTGCCCTGCCCAAATGCTGCCTGCACACGCTCGCACCCCTCGCTTTGGCTGTCTGGGAAAGCAGAAAAGCCACCGCACAGAACATTTTGGGTCCACTCTTGGCTTTACTAATTGCTGGAGGATTCAAGAGAAGTCAGCATGAAATTCTTATGCCACGGCAGAGCAGGGACTGGCCTGTCTCGGGGGACTGTGCCCCCACTTTAATGTCTCCAGGCACTGGCACTGTCCAACAGCTTCAACTCGCATCCATTGGCCAAAGAACTGGAACAGGTGAAGGTCTAATGGATCTAGAAAATCCTAGATAGAAGGAAGAAATATTTTACGATGAGGGTGGTGAAACGCTGGCACAGGTTGCCCAGAGAGGTGGTGGATGCCCCATCCCTGGAAACATTCCAGGCCAGGTTGGATGGGACTCTGAGCAACCTGCTCTAGTGGGAGATGTCCTTGCTCATTGCATGGGGGTTGGACGAGATGACCTTCAGAGGTCTCTTCCCACCCAAACCCTTCTGTGATTCTATGAGCTCTGTGTCGCTGTGATAACTGCCCTGCAGCACGGCTGGCAGCAGGAGCACGACCCTCTGCTCTCCCGGCTCCGCAGTTCCTCTCCGGCCCGACACCATCCGCGGTTTAAACTCCAGCAGTGGCAAGGTTGAGCAAAAACGTGCAGATGAACTCGAGGTGTGTCAGCCTTCACCAGAGCAAGAGCGAGCTAGAGGGCAGGCACAATCAAAACCATCTGCAGCAAGACAGGGCACTGACAGACAAGCTCTGGCCAGGGAAAGGGGCCTCATGGGTTTGGTTTTCCACATGGAAGGTTATCTTCCATGCCTCACTTCTCATTTCTCTTCCAGCGAGAGATCCTGCGCTGCACGGCGTATCTGTGACGTCCCGAGAAACCCACCGCCCAGCCGCATACAGAGCAAAGGCTGTGAGCGGAAAGGGATCTCACGCCTACAAGAGAAAGCCCCAGAGAGCCAGATGCTAGGACCGACTTAACCTCAAAAAAAAAAAAAGGTAGCTGTTAAAAGGTATCGTGTGGGAAAGGGAGGAAAAAACCCAGATTTGAAAGCACGGCGCAAAGCCACCGCAGAAGGAACCTCACCCAAATAGACATAAAGGAAATCCCAATCTAGCATGAGCAAGAGCAAATGACCACAAAGGCCAAAAAAAAATAGAAAAGGAGAACTGCCATCCCTGCCCGCCAGCTGCGCTCTGCCCCCCGTCACCGAACGGTCCCTGTGCAGAGCGTCTAGGAGCGGATTCCTCTGCCTCAGCCTTCTGAGCAGATGCCACCGCATCGCAGCACCTGGGCGCCAAGCTGCGGGGAAGGAAGCTCTTAGGGATCATTAACAACTGGCCGGAAAGCGTACATTGCTGACGTACAGAGCTCGGGAATTGCACGGTCCTTCTGGGCTGAAATGGCTGTTGAAGGCTACAGAGCACATCCCAGGCTCTCAGGCTAGGCAGAAAGCAAGCAGTAGCTATTCACGTTCAAAAATATCTTCAGCAGCCTTGAGAGCAGTCATCAAACTCAGGAAAAAGCGTGCATGTCAAGGGCTGGCTAGTTTCAATTAGCACTCGCCTCTCCCCCTCTCAGAAAACGCCTTTTGTACTTTGCCCGTGGAGGAGGAGGTTGCTGGTCTGTGTCTTGGGCAAGGACTTGCCAGGCACAGCAGGGCACGAGCCACCGCTTGCTACCCCGGTTCCTAAGCCCAGGCAGGCCTAGCAGGGTTTAGGCTGGACCACACAGGCTTTGGGAGCACGTTAATCCTGTTCGGGATGACAGCGGTGCCCAGGGCTGCATACCAGTCCGGTTTAAAAAAGCAGCGCCATCTTCCCTCCGTCAGCCTTGCTTGGGCTGAGCCCGCTCCCCAAGCCAAACCGCCGGCATACAAAACCACGTCTCGTGTCCCCAGAGGGACCGTGCTGTACCCAAAATGACAGCATTTGGCAAGCTCATTCTTGCTGTGCCTTGGTCACCTGCCGAGCCACGACTGCCCGGAGCAGAGCAGCCCATCGGCCCTGCCTGGCGGAGAGGGAGGCTCCCCGCATCCACGGCGATCTCGCACCGACGCGGGCTACGGAGAAGGGCACCGCGTACCGCTCCCCGGATTAGACCTGTCCCCAGCGAGCCGGCTGTGCTGCTTCCCCTGCCTCCGCGCTGTCAGGCAGCCTATGCTCCCAGGTAGGACAGCCCTGCTGTCACAGAGGGAGGGGATGCATTTACCGCCACCTCATCACAACAGCACTGCCTCCACCCTAGGGCTGGTCCCTTCAAACCAGCGGCTGATAAACCTGCCGGTGCCAGGCAGGGCCGCCGCGCTCTGCGCAGGAGCGACACAGCAGCGGGTTCACTTACGCCCAATAAACGTCAGATTTGCCCAGGAACGGCACAGGCTGGCCGCCTGCTCGTGCAGCCTGCCCTGTCCACCGGTTAATGGAAAGTTTGGCAGGCTTTTCGGACTTACACCGGTCTGTATAAAAAGCAAACGGTGCAAATGAAGCCATTTCTACACCAGAAGGTTCCTGCAAATTCCCAAGTGGATGCTGACGGATCAAGGCTGAGCGGCGCCTGGGATCAGCCGGGCTCATACTGGCAAGCAGGGGCTGCACCGGGACTTCCCACCCTGCTCCCAGCTCGTGACGCTGGAGATCAAAGCTGCTGCTGTTGTTGTTGTTTCTCCTCCTTCCTTTTGCGAGAATGTTTTCTACAGCTTTTAAAGAACGTTTTGCTGTGAACTAGCAAAACCTGTTCTGGACGCACACACAGAACTGCTCACCATCTGCAGCGTTTGCCAGCGTGACTCCTTTTTTGCAGGATAGTATCTCGGCTCCCTCCTGCGTGTGGGCGCCCGGCTGCCTCACCCAGGGAAGACGTGGGCCCGCAGGAATCAGACGGCAGAAGCCCACGAACCAAGCCTTGCTCCCTCGGGCTACCGAGGAGGCTGAACTGGCCTCCTCGTCGTGCGGGGAGGCAGGGGGATCCCAAACCTGCCGCTCCAGCGGTGCTGAGGTCCTTGCAGACCTTGGTCCTGGCTCCGTTTTCCTTCAATTAACAACAGACGTGGAACGAAACATAACGTTTTAGGAAAGATCTTCCACGTGGTTGGTTTTGGCAGCGTCCGATAGCTTTAAGGGAGCCAAAAAATAACTAATCCTCCTCTCCTTCAGCCAAGGGGCGGCTGAGGAGTGGGACCGATGGAGGGAAAGGGAAGGAGGGTGGAAAGGGAAGGGAGAGGAGGACAAGGCAGAAAAATGGCTGAACTAGAACCAGTCACTCCCAGTTTCCAGTTAAAGCATCTCTGAAGTGTAGATACCTGCGTCCCCGTCACCAGAGCACTGCAAAGGGTATGGCAGCGACTCCGAAAGAGGACGGCATCCCTCTCGTCCCTGCAAAGCGAGTCGCTCCACTGACATCGGCGGAAAACCTCACACCAAGCCCAGCTTCTTTGGATTAAATCAGCTCCCAAAACCCTGCGGCAACAAGAGCCGCGAAAGAACTCATGAGGCAAATACACACGGCGTGATTGCAAATACACCTTATCTCCCCATTTAATAGTCCACCAAACGCAGTCTAAGCGCTCAAGCGAAGTACGCGGACGCGCGCACGAGAGGCGAGCGGGCCACCAAGTCTGCGCATTGGGCAAGTTACTTCTCCCTGGACAGCTGCGCTGGGTCTAATTTTTCCACAAGTGGCCAAAATGGTTCCTTTTAAGAAAAAAAAAGACACCCGTAACAAAAAAGTAAAACAACCAACAACCACAGATAACTTCACTTTACGATAAATGCCGCCAAGAAAGGCTTCAAAAAAATGACATTTTTGAAATTACATTTTTAGACTTTAGAAACACGCTACTCCTGATTCATCGATGAGCATTCACCTCCAATTGCCCTGCGACACCACCACGGCACATCCACGCCAGCAAAATCCTCCTACACCAAGTCTTCAGCGCAACCTTCTGCCACGGAAGTCGTAAAAAAAACCCACAACGCGGGGGTTTGCGAGAAAGGGGGTGGGGGAATGACTTCAGGAATCTGTTCTTTTGCTTTGCTGCTTAAGCAGAATACTTTTCATTAACACGGCCAAGAAAGGAGGCAACACACGTAGCAAACATACTTGGGCTGAGCTTGAAGGGGTTGAAACTTTGTGCCTGGAAAACATGGGCTGTTGGTGGATCTGTGCAAAATTCATCCTGAATTTAAAACAGGGGCAGAAAAGCAGCGACCGGGGGAAGCAGAGGAGTATTTGTGATTCCAGAATCGTTCCAAAAAGACATTAAAAAAAAATAAAATTCCCAACTGTTGATTTCAGCAGCGTTCGCAAGCAGCGGGAAGGATAGCTCTGCTCGGGGGGATCGGGAACGGCCACCCCTCACGCAGAGGGTGAGGGAGAAGGCGTTTACGAACCCCGTTAGAAGCCGAGTCCCACGTCTGGGACTGCAGCCCCCGGAGCTGCGAGGAGCCACACCTAAGGATCTTGGCTTTCGGACGACACAAACTCACCGTTGACCGCCGAAGCAATCAATTACGGGATCAATTTTCGCTTGGCTAAAAATCGCACGTCTAACAAGTTTTTTTCCGACGTCCCCCGGCTGTTTCCCCATATGGGCCAGGGATCTGGGCTCCCTTCGCCGATCCCAAAATCCTGCCGCTGGCTGCTCCCCAGGAAGCAGGAGCTTCCCGAGGTCGGGCTGCAGATGCTATCCGAGGTTAACGGTGCCGGTGACCCCCAGCTACAACCTCGAACCCCCGTGGCCGCCACCTTCCAGGGCTTTCCTCCTAAAATCCCGCTTAGAAAGTTCAAGCGCATCCTGGCTGTTGAGGTGCTTCACCGCCGGCGCCCGCAAAGCCGGTGCGGGTCTGGGGCTGAGCGGGCTGGATCCGTCCCCGTGCCGTGGACCGTTTTTGGGGAAGGCGGGCAGCGCGTCCCCACCGTGACACCCACCTGGACCTCGGGTGCGGCCGGCACCCAAACCCCGGGACCCTCCGGTTCGCAGGGGATGCGTTTTTCTCGGCCGGTGTCTGTACCACAGCCCCGGCCCGGGGGGTACGGGACCGGGACCGGCCCCGGGACCCCCCCCCAGGGGCTTGGGGAGCACCCGAGGGGGCCGCAGCGGGGCCGCTCCAGCACCCTGCTCCGCGGGCGGCCCACGCAGGGCCGGTGCAGCCCCGCCACGGCGGCGGGGGTGACACGGGGGGACGGACACCGA
>VZTL01040184.1:18735-39953 GCA_013400535.1 Scopus umbretta
CCCGCCGCCTCACCCGCCGCCTCCTTCCTGCCCAGCGTCCCCTCCCTCGGCCTGGCCCCGGCGCGGGGCCCGGTGCCCGGCGGCCTGAGGCCCGGCGCGTGCGAAGATCCCCTCAGGCTGAGGGGTGCCGGCGGGGCTCGCCCCCGCCCCATTGTTCCGGCNNCCGGCCCCTTTGTCCGGCCTCGCCGTGCCCGCCCTCCGCCCCGGGGACAGAGCTGTCGGGCCCTGCCGCGGCTCTGCTGTCTCGGGGAAGCCGGTAGCCCACCGGGAACGTCTCACGGGTCTGTACTTACTATGTTTTTCCCTCACAGCCATGGAGTGCAGAGACAAAGCGGCTGTTCCCCCGCGGAAGCTCGTACAAGGTAAGGCTGCAGAGGGAGCGTCTGTCACCCGGTGCGGCTTTCGCGTGCTAAGAGGGTGTCGGACCCGATTTTGTGAAATATATCGGCTTTGCGGTAATAAACCAGCCCCAACTGGCTAATCTGATTCAATTCTTGTGCTTAAGGACTAATGGAATAACTTGATGTTTGACCCCACCCCCCCCTTCCCTTCTCCCCAGTGATTTGGACGATGCACCTAAAATAATGAAATGTTGTCGTTTCAGCTCGGTTGCCGTTCAAACGCTTGAATCCTGTACCAAAGGAAAAATACGACGTAGATTCAGAAGTCAAAAAAGTAAAGGGCTCACAAAGCAGTTTTGGTCCAAGTAAGGATTCCTCCCTAGATGCGTCGCGTGCGTCCCTGGACAATGTGGAGAATGACTGCCAGCTGGATTCGGCTGTGAATTTTTCTCCAAAACTCGTTAACGGAAAGGGTCCGTTAGACCATTTTATACAGAAAAACACAAAAGATAGCACAAACGAAACTGTAATTGTTATTGACCTGACAAAGAGCTCTAGCCACAGACTAAGTGATGACGTAGGTGATGTTAACTTTGATTCTAAAGCATCTTCGTCTGTAGCTATAACTAACGGCACGCTAGGAAAAGAGGTAAACCAGTTGAGTTGCCTGAATCCCGCTCAGAGTAGCCAAGGGGATGATTCGATGGAGACTGATGCGCAGTGTGAAGCTGTGGCGAATGAAGGTGAAGATTCGGTAGGCGGAATCCGGTCGCGTTCCAGGTTAAGAGAGTGTAACAGCGTCGAAAACGCGAAGGTAAACCAGAGCGAACTGAAGGATGTCATCTTTGAGGGGAAGATGCCTGTAGTGCTTCTGGAGGATATTATGACTGCAAAATCTCCCCAGGTTGCTTCTCTGGATGGAAGCGTCACGTCGGAAAATGAGACCATGGAGTCGTCTCACGAAGGAGACTCTGGACTTACCAACTCCTCGCTAAGCTCTCGCTCTGTGAGCTCACCTGAGGCGCAGCCTGCTGCGGAAACAAAGAGAAATACTAGTCCTTTAGCTGCCTCAACGCCTGTTAGGAAGGTTGGTCTCTTTTCCCGGGTTTTTTTTAAAAAGCTGTTGCGTTGCAGGTGGGCTGTATGGTTTCCCGTGCTTGTAGTGAAAAGGATGAATAGGATATTTGCAAAGATTGTGAGAAGTGTATGGAAGGTGGTGTTGATTTATGAATAAGTTGACTGAATTATTGCCCTTTTGAATATTCCTTTAAATCCTATAGCTAAAGGATTTAAATCTTGCCTGATTTTGAGCCGCCAGCGTATTTGCATCACGTGAATGTAACTTTAAACTTTTACAGGTTCATTTTATATTTTTTTTAATGAAGTGTATGCCCTGGGATTTAGTGTTTTGGTGATTGGCATAAGGACAATGTCCAAAAGCAGTTTTGTCCATTTAGGTGATGTTTTACAACCTCTATTCTATCCTTGATGAAGCTGCCGTAATTACTGTGAGAGGACGTTACCCCAGTACCTGTCAGTGCAGATGCTTTCCAAGCTCTGAATTTCTGCAGCTGTGGTGTAGAAAACACTTTTAAGTTGAAACTACAGTGCAGCCGTGGAACTGCAGATCTGTATGTGAGGATGGAGGACAAGTCAGAGGAGCCCCTGTCTCTCTGAACTGAGCGTACAGAGCTCATGCTCTCAGCCATCTTGTCGCGGGTGTGCTGTCGAGCGCAGGGAAAAGCCACCGCAGGTAATGTGCTCCTGGGGACAGGCGATGCTGTTGGGCAGCGAAGGCTGGAGCGCAGGAGGGAACATCTCGAAACCAGCTCTGTACGAGCTGGTTGTTTGTGGTCTTGGTTCCCGTTGAATACCTGTGCTCCAGCAAGAGACCCCAAAACATTGTGATTTTTGGTGCTGTATTGAAGGGGAAGCTTCTAAGGACGGCAGTAGCTGTGCAGGTGGCTGAAACAGTCACGTGGCTCAAATGCCTGTTCACCGCTCGACCATTTTGGGGAAGAGATGAGTGGAGGTGTAACATGGGGGTTTCTCTTTGGGGGGGTGCACAGTCGCCCATGGTGAAACCTGTGAAGCAGAACCGTCCTGGTGAATGTGCTTGGGTGCTGTAGCTAAGCCTCGACTACGGTTAGGCTGGACTATCTGACCGGTGCATTTGTTTTGCTCAGCTATGTTATTAGAGGGGAAAATATGGAAGGCATTGAGGGGTGGGTTGGTGTTGTGCTGCCAGAGGTGGAAGATGGAGTCTGCAGCTCAGGTAAATGAGGGGAAGGGGTGGAGCGGCTGGTAGCCTTCCTGCTTGTGCCATCTTGAGCCTTTTAAGAAAGATTTTTCACTAACTATCCCCCTGGTTTTAAGAAGAGACTGTCCTGCGGGTGAGAAAAAACCTCGCTGGCCTGGAAGAGGTATGGATGGGTTAGCTGGGGCTTGGAGCTCACGATGGAGCTCGCTTGGCAGTGCTATGTTAACGTTGGGCTTGATGATCTTAAAGGTCTTTTCCAACCTAAACAATTCTATGATGTGACAGGTCTTCCACGTCTTTTACTCTGTGCTTGTCGAGAAAAAGTCAGTCTTATGCTGTTAAAACTTGTAATCTTCCATCTCTAAAATAAATATATAAACTCAAGCAGGCATGAAGTATTTCCAGTGTAGAAGAGCAAACAAAAAAGTACTTGACTCCTGATGTCATACGATAACACAAACAAGTTACTGGTTTCCCGTAGCGTGAAGTAAGGTAGGAGAAGCTCAGGTGCTGCTTGCCAAAACGGGAAGTCTGCACCTCGACCTGTATGGCGTTGCCTGTCCTGACATGTTTGTTTTCCTAGGTGGAAACAGCTCTGACAGACTAAATTTCCCAGTTGGAAGAACTCCTATTTTGTGTCAGATAAATACAGAATCTCCTGATACAGCTTTGTACTTTGTAAACTTAAATGTCTGTGAGTACAGAAAATAAAGCAGTTGGTCTGCGTTAGTCTGTTAAACACAGGGATGAACGTGGTACCTTACAACTGCAAATGGCAGAAGGGAGAGGGGGATCCAAGAAACTGAGCCATAGTATGCTGAAATACTGATAAATTAAGCCTTTGACCAGTCTATGAACAATGCTCTTAAACATAAACCTACAAATAACAGCTTTAAGAGAAATGACAAGTGTGACCTGTTGGGAACTTACAGTTGATGCGCTGATACTAGTGGAAGAGCAAGAGGGCTATGATTGCCAGAAGAAACAGTGTTAAAATATGGATAATAGTCCTTGTATTCAGGAAGTGACATCCAGATATCGTAGCATGAGTAAGTGGTAGGATGCAATAAAAAAAACCCCCACCAAACCAAGTTTAACTCAAAGAAAGTGACTTTGCTATAATTAAATGTCCTCTGTTGTGCTCTCGTGATTTGGAGCAGCTCTCGCTTCTGTTTGTTTTTCCGCACATGATATTCCCTTGCAAATGATACTTTAGAAGTGGGTAGACTAGAGGGATTTGTTTATGCAAAACTTAGTAACACAAGGACTTAATGTAAACTGAAGCATTTAGATGTATTCAGGCTTAAATGTAAATCGGTGAGATTAGATATGCTTGAACTGTATTCTTATATCCAGTACTGAAGGAATACTTAACGTGGCTGAATATACTAATCTGCAAGAACAATGTTAATATAATTCAGATGAAGCTTGCTGCTCCTTTAGTAGGAGTTCTAGTGCCTTGTGGAAAGGGAGTGATGCGGGTCTCTAAAACTTGCGTTTTGTAATTCCAGGTATCTCAGAAATTCCACAGAAGTTCGGCAGAGAAGGAGAAGCTGAGATTGCAAAGAGTAAGGCATTATTCACTGACATAGAAAGTTAACCTGCTGTGCTTTTGCATTGAATAGTAAGCAAAGCCCTTTGCGTTTCATCTTGGTCCACTTATAACATCTCTTTTCCTGGTTTCCCTCGCTGATGAATATGGAAGAATCGTAATGCATGCAGTTAAAGTACTTGGCTTGTTCCAAAGCTTCTTAATGCATACATAATGAAGTGTGGGTGGCCTGCACTGCATTTCTGTGCGCTTTGGTAAGATATTAAGAAACTGTAAATGTTGCTGACTGCTTGTCAAAATGCTTTTGAGAATTTTTTCAAACCCTTCCCGAGAGGGTAGGTGCAGCCTGCTAAGTGGACAGACACAAGTGAAATCTTCAAGAGCCTTCTATTTAGGGCTGGCTCCTGCTTCATCATTCTCACCCTTCACCCTTTTAAGCGACAAAATGTAGGGTCTGCTCTTCATTAATGAAGTGAGGCAAACGGGCCACTGTGTTCACGGCTTGCTGAAGAACCTGTTGGATGTTGCTGCTGGAAGCGCTCAAGCTCTGGTCTCTCCTTGCTTGAATGCAGCTAGTCAGCAAACTCTGTTCTGTAACAAAACAGCAGTGCGATAATTTTGCTGTCCATTCAGCTTTCAGTCATAAAATGCCAAATATAAAGGAGGCTGATGGATCACATGGAGTTCTTGAACAGTCAGTGCTGTATGAGTGGGCTTTGCCTGCTGGAAAACTGGCTGTTATTTTAACTGCAGTTGGGAAGGCCTGTGCTTATGAATTCTTACCAGGTTTCTTAGTAACTACTTTAAAAAGTTGGTAGGGGACTGTTGTGTGTTTTATATAAGCTGTATGTGGTTGAGCCTGCTCCTGAGATGCTTGCTTTTTACAGTGCCTCGTGTCCCAGTGTCAAATCTGTTGTGTTCTTCCATTCTATGTGTATGTTAAAAATAGCAGTAATGTGAGGGAGAGATGAGAATAGAAGCTTTATTACGCTAAAAATTAAATAGACCCACCAGTCTTGTTGTTAATGTCCTGCCACTTTCCAAACTACCCAGTAGTTTTTCACCAATTACCGTGACTCGGTTCTGACAATATTTTTTTTCTTTTTTTTGTTTTTAACCGTTGGCACCATTTTGTGTGTTGGTTGCCTTCCGTAGTTATTTGTACATTGCGGCGCTGTTCAGTAAGTTTTGATGTTGCCAGGAAGAGATGTGAAATAAATAAAATAAAACTCAAAATACACAGTGAGGATATTTGTGTGTCTGAGCACAGACATACCCTGGTCTCCCAGTGAAGTCATCAATGCCTACAGCCTAGGGAAGCTAGCTGTCTTCAATCTGTCACTTTTTAGCAAGCGTTCCACGTTCTCCTTTATGTATCAGTAGACCTCTAATGAGAATTTCTGTTGCCTTGGGAGGAAGTACTGTGAACAGCCACATTTTCAGTGTAATCTTCCCCTCATTGTTCCCACAGTGCCCCTTAAATAAGCTTAGAGCACCTGGTGTTGTCTGATTACCTAATGCAGACTAACAGAGGTGACAGATTTTTTGCGAGCTCCGGGTCTTATAAAGCAGGTGCACAACCCAGAGTTCGGAGACTTGTGTTACTGCCTGAGATAGTGAAAAACGTCAGAAAATCCTTATGGGTTTATAATGCAAAATCAGATCAAATTCACTTTTCAGACTTACACCGTGGTAGCCCTACATTGGTAGACAAAGGATGAAGGCTTAGCTCGTGAGGCATGCGTTTCCGAAGAACGTATTTTGGAAACACTCTGAAATCTATTAAATTAAAAAACAATTTTAAAAATTCCCATATAGTTTTCCATAATGGTACATTGGTAATGAAGATGACTCAGATACAAAGCAAGTAGATTACAAAGCTTTCCTTGATGCTTAGAAAATGGCGACGCCTCCGTTTGTTAGGAGAGCAGAACAATGAATGCCTTCAGAGAAGCAGTACGAGGTAGCTCAGCTGGCGGAGGCAACAGGTAGCTGTGTTTAATAACCCTGTGGCCTGTGATAGCTAGAAACCGTGCTGCAGGTCAGGCACTGGGTGGGTGCAAGAATCTACTCCAGGGTCTCGGCTGAAGAAGTGAAGTCCTTGTTTTACTCAAGTTTTTATGCCAGCAGCTGTTACAGTGCACAAAAAGACAACTTGCTTAATGGCTTGTTTCCGCACCAGGACCAGGAGCGCGCAGACAAGCTGCAGAAGTTGCAAGCAGAAAGGGAAGAAAAGGGAAGGCTGAAAGAAGAGGCGAAAGCCGCAAAAGAGCGAGCCAAGGAGGAGGCGAAGAAGAAGAAAGAAGAGGAGAAAGAGTTGAAAGAGAAAGAAAGGAGAGAAAAGAAAGAAAAAGAAGAAAAGGAAAAAGCTGAGAAGCTGAGAGTGAAGGAAGAGAAGCGCAAGGAGAGGCAGGAAGCTTTAGAGTAAGTGGCTTGGTTTCTGTGGGTCCTGGGGAGCAACGTGTAATGACGTGAGCACCGTTCCATACCCACCTTAACTGTCTCTTCTAGAGGCTAGAAGCGTCAAACAGCACCTGCCTCTTTGTCATGGCAAATATTTTAAATGCTTGAAAGACTGTACACCAGACCCTAGTCTCAGCAGTACTTCTTGCTTGCAGGCTGACCTGGGCTTCTGATCTGAAATGGCTGAAAAGACCTGCCACGCTCCACTGAGTTTTCCCTTCATGGCCAGTCTTGCTCGTACTTTTGCAATTTGCTGGGACTGGTGCCCTGTCTGTTGGGGAAGCTGCTTGTAACTTGATAATACCATAAATACCCTTTCCTGGTATTGAGGGGAAACTTGACGTAGCCTAGCTACTTTGTGGCTAAAAGAGGTCAATATTTGCTCTAGAAGGAATGAATAGCGTCTTCTGTACACTTAATCAAGCACGGTCCTTGACTGAATTAATAGATTATCTGCTTGCCTCGCATGATAGGCTCTTAGTCAAGGTCTGGGCCTTCTCGCCTCTTCATCAGCGCAAATAAACGCTTTGTGATTTGTGACAATTAACATGGACTTTATATTAAAGGGCAAAACTCGAGGAAAAGAGAAAGAAAGAAGAGGAGAAACGGTTAAGAGAGGAGGAAAAGGTAATAGCTTTCTCTAGCTTGTCTCTAAATTCTTCTGCTACGGTGAAGTGATGTTAATGGGCTCCCTGGCACCCTGCCGACGGCCGCTGAGCTGTTCACAATGCGGCTCCCGCAGCTACTGCGGTTCTCCGGGCAACGTGTCCTGCCTTGGTGCCCCCCTCAAGGTCGTGCCACTTGGGAGTGAGCGTGTCCCTTTGATGCAGCCTGTCCTGTCTGATCTGGTGGTGCCACATCTTGCAGGTTTCTTGTCTGTTACTTTCATATGTGTTGGTGACTTTGCTTTCACCTGTTAAAGTCGTTTCTGCACTTTTTTCAATGCCCATGAGTCAACTCTATCCTTTGTCTTAGCAATGACACTGGAATCCACCTAGGTGTGTTAGCGAAGATGATTTTTTGTTGAGTTACAAGAGCTGGTAGATATCAGAACTTTGCTTTATGCCTCGCTAGATTTGCAGTTGGGTCATGCATGAGCTCACCTTGAATTACAAGGCTTTGCTCTACCCTTTGTGTTTATAATTTGCATTTTGATTCTGATTCCAGCGTATTAATGCACAGAAAGCAGAAATTACGAGGTTCTTCCAGAAACCAAAGACTCCACAAGCCCCGAAGGTGAAGTATTGCTATTCCTGTGTTTTCGTCTTTCATTAGTTGTCTTCTAACAAAGGCACTGATTTCCTTCTGGTCCGTCCTTTAGAGCTTCTTAGGTGGACAAAGCGTTAGTATTTCTTCCTAATTTCAGAAGTGTAAAGGATTTTAAAAAAAGTCTGTGACCAGAGCAGAGACTTCAAAAGAAGTTTGTAGTTGCTTTAGTAAAAATCTCAGCTCTGTCTTCTCCTGCATTGGCTGTAGAGACTTAGGTTCCCTTGAGAAGATCTCCTGGAGTCTCAGATAGGAAGGGCTTAGCTTAAATCTTCTCTCAGACATCAGCACTTGGTATTGAGGTTTGTTACATATCTTGAATGTGTTGGTACTGCAGTTTCCTAGGTGTTCAGACCCTAACGATCTTCACTTAATATTTCAGATTCTTGCTGGCTCTTGTGGAAAGTTTGCTCCTTTTGAAATTAAGGAGAATATGGTCTTAGCTCCCCTCTGTCGTATTGCCCTGGATCCAGACTTCTTAGAACAGCTGGATAAGCTCCTGCGTGCACAGAATAGTGAAGTTTCTTTCTTGAGGGATCTAAAGTGTCGTAAACCACGTAAAACTGGACCTACTTTTGTCAATAACAGTGCCGACATAGTAAACAGGTTAGTCTGTGTTTTAGAGGTTTTCTTCGCTTTTTTTTTCTTATATAATGAACTGCAGAATGGTTTTGAGGTAGTCTTATTCCAATATTGGAGCTAATGGGAAGATGGAATACTCATTTTGTGTGAGAATTGTTTCCACAGGGAGCAGTACGTTGTGACATAGATTTCCTTCGTTCCATACAATGCTTCTCAAATCCTTCCCTGCGGGAAATCTTGTGCTTCAGGCAGCTGCCTTTCAGCACTGGACGCTACTGGCCCTTAGTGGTGTTTGTCTTTGATAGTTTTAGAAAGTAAACATACTGATAGCTAAAACAGAGGTGCTGCTGAGGAGAGAGGTGGCTTGTCTGGAACTCATGTTCTTGCAAGCGGATTGGGAGTGCCTGTTCTAATGAACTCAAGCTCTGGGTTGGTATTGTGACTGGACTGAAGCTTTCTATAAGATGTTTTCCTGAGCAGCAGGGGAGCGTTCCGTAAGTACTGAAGATGGTCTCTTGTTTTAACAGTGACGTGGTGGTAGTGGATAACTGCAAAACAGATGCTGTTCCTGAAAGGGGGAAATTTGGTAGAATGAAACTTCTGCAGTTTTGTGAGAATCACCGTCCTGCATACTGGGGCACATGGAACAAGAAAACCACTATGATCCGTCCCAGGAATCCTTGGTCAAAGGACAGTGTAAGCACCTCACAGGCAGCATGGTTGGATTCTTTTCTTTCTTGACGCTCTTGAAGTGAATATGCGGTTGGCCAGGTTCACCTGTTCTCTGGGATTTCTGATCCACTTGCATGTTCCCTCTTGCTACTGAGTTTTGAAAACCTGAATGGGGTCTGGTGTCATGCTTCCAAAGTATTTACAGAAATGGCGTGTTGGCATTTCTTCTAGAAACTACTGGACTACGAAGTAGATAGTGATGAAGAATGGGAAGAGGAGGAACCTGGAGAAAGTCTCTCCCATAGTGAAGGGGTAAGGATTCCGCATGCTGAAAAATAGCTTTCTGAACCACTCGCACTTGTTGGTGTAATTTCTAATGAGCAGAGTTTATTTTTAGGATGATGAAGAGGAGGGAGAGGATGAAGATGATGACGATGGTTTTTTTGTACCCCATGGGTACCTATCTGAAGATGAAGGAGTGACAGAAGTAAGTGGACTGGGTGTCACTGGATTTCCATCTCTGTTTCCAATGAATTATGTGATAAATATTGGCAGAGGAAGAAAGCGTGTAGTCTTGGCAGTGATGTAACTCAGATCTGCACGGTTCAGGAACAGACTTCTGTAGCTCAGGGAACACAGTAAAAAGCTGGGTTTAAAAAGATTTGTTTTTCCTGGAATGGATGTATTGAGTTCTTTCTTGCCTGTGGCTTTAGGAGTGTGATCCGGAGAATCAGAAGGTTCGTCAAAAGCTGAAAGCAAAGGAGTGGGACGAACTGATGGCCAAGGGGAAGAGGTTCCATGTTCTACAGCCTGTGAAAATTGGCTGCGTCTGGGAAAGTGCAGAAAATGACAGCGGCACAAATGCGGACCTAAAGGTTCTCCAGCAGTTCGCAGCGTGTATCCTGGATTCGCCTGTTGCAGAGGAAGAACAGCAGATACAGAAATGTAGCAAAAAAAGAGCAAAAGATCAGCAAAGTAAGACCTGAAGGGCTAAGTAGTTGTACCTATGCACTTGTACTCTGCTTTGGAGGGAATAGGGTTTTTTGTATTGAGCATCAAATTCAGAATGACCTGTTTATCACAAGTTTGAAATACAAGGAATCTATGAGAGTTCTTGGAAAGGCGTTTTTCAGCATTGTGTCTGGTATGGCCTTAGTTATGCTCTCCAAAAACTCTTGCTGTAGATAATCCAGGAAATAAAGCCAACAAGACTTCAGTAGACTCAGATTTCGGACTGCGTGCTGGAAGCCCTCGAGCCCATTGACCGGTTTGGTGTTTGGGGAGAGGATTTAGGCTGTGTGTGTGACAGGTTTCCGTATCTCCTGTACCCGATTAAGACAAGGATGCGAATAATGCGCATAAAGGCAAGAACAAGGGTTGAAGCTTTCACTTCAGGGCGTCACTATTACCAGGGGTGACTTTTCTACATCAAATTTAGTTCCTGTTACAATCCCATATCTAAAATGAATCTCAGCCTATTTGTCTTCTTTCTGGAGCGTGTGTACTGATAGGTTATGTCAGCCTGGCTTTTCTCAACCTTTAAACAATTCTTCCCCACAACCTTTGTGCATCCTTTTTTCTCTGCAGTCCTTGGCCAGCTTCTGCCACTGCTGCATGGCAACGTGAATGGGAGCAAAGTGATCATCCAGGAATTCCAGGAGTGCTGCCGGCAAGGACTGTTCAGTGATGTGACTGCAGCTGCCGACTGTAGCGACACAAGCCCTGCGAGCCCCCACACCTCCCGGCCGCAGACGCCTGTTGGCGAGGACAGCGGCGTCCCTTCCAAAGCCAGGCTAAAGCGAATCATTTCCGAGAACTCTGTGTACGAGAAGAGACCTGAATATCGGATGTGCTGGTACGTCCACTCGGAGGTGCTGAAGAGTTTTGATCAAGAGCATCTCCCTGTCCCTTGTCAATGGAACTACGTCACGCAAGTCCCTTCTTCAGGGAAGGAGGAGGGTGGCAGCGTGCCAGGCGTGGCTGTCCTGCAGACCACCCCCGTGTCGGTAAAGAGGAAGTCCACCGGGAGCATGTCCATCACTAAATTCATGAAAAGGCCTCGGGATGCTGAACAGGTGAGTTCCTTTCGTGGTGCTCTTCCCCAGTAAAGAATGACAGGAATGTAGCGCTGCGCCTTCAGTAGGCAAGCATCCTGGCATGCCTCCCAGATTGGCCTAGATGAGCAGAGTCAAAATATTAAGCTACAGGCACTGTCCTTCACACAAAAAAGACCCTTTTTGTGGGGAAAGGAGTGAAATTATGTGACTCTAAAGAGATGGGTTTCTTTTGTGCCTCTCCAGCTTGGACTGTTTATTCCATTTGAAATGTTGCTCTCCTGCTGTTCTTCCATTTTCTGCTATTTGGCAGTGATTGCATCCAAGCTGTGAATAGTTTCTGAGTGTCTGCTTGGCCTTGGTTTTACAGCTGTATATAATTTGTATGCAGGTTTTTTTGTGTATGTATGGCTGCCAGATGTATAGCCTGAGCTGGTGACTTACATCAGTTGCATGTGTACTGATTAAATGTGGTTCGTAAGTGCTGCAACTCAACCCGTAATAGTCTGTAAAGTCTCCGGCTTATGCTGTCATACATAAAGCTGAAATTCAAGAGCTGGTTTAAAAAAAAAAAAAAATTATTCATAGGAACAAAATGAGATGGATTTGGAGTAGTTGCTACTCCAGCTCTAAGCTCTGTTGTGGTCTTCCTGTTGTTTGCTTCTGCCTTGCAGGGTAACCACAGGTAATACTAAGAGGTTAATCATCCAAAAGGATGACCAAAAAGTATGTGATCGGTGCTTGAGCTGTGTGATGCTCTCGTGCATTTCAGATAGGTCCTGAAGCTTGGTGTTATCCACTGTTTGCCTCCAAACAGCGGTTGGACTAGATGATCTCAGAGGTCTTTTCCAACCTTAATGATTCTACGATTCTATAAACCTACAGGTAGGGCAGGGTTGGCACTGTCAGTGGATTTATTCCTCATCCCCTGTGGACAAGTGGGTGAGGAAAGAAGCCACAGACAAGGCTTTTTATGCTTGTCCTTCCCACTTTATTCTTGGCTTCTTTGGCTTTTCTACTGAAAAAGCTCTGCATTCAAGTATTGATAGGGATCAGAGACTTGTGAGAAGCTGTTCAGCCCCCAAACTCCATCTGCTTGGGTTTTTTCTTATACACTAAACACAGGCAGAGATAAAAATCTCTGCTTGGCACCCACTGGAAATTCTGCTTGGAGCAGACTACTTGAGCAGAAATAGCGAAACAAAGGCTTTTAGTAGAATTACATCACCAGCCTGAATTCTTCAAAGCTCTCGAAAGCATCTTAAAGCTGCCCTTGTGAGGTGTACCGCAGTGCAGCTCGGAGCAAAGGTGTCAGAGTCCTGAAAGCCTTTCATGCCTGACATCTAAATCAGCGCTGCTCAGGTACTGAGATGGCATCCTTCCTGTCGAGCGAGGCTGGAGCTTGGGGAGAGCCGAGGAACGATCGGTAGCTCAGGGCTGGCAGGTTCTCTACCCCTGGCACGTGTTACTCTGCCGTGAAGCTCGCGCCAGGACTCGTGTCAGCGAAGGTGCTCTTACATAAACCGTGGAGAGAGAAGAACCCTGTGTTGAAGCGAGCAGTACCTGCACGCATGTAGGAGGGGAATACATAATCTGAGAACTGTGACTTTAATGAAAGATGTAAATTTAAAATTTCTTCTCTTGGATCGGCTTGTAGGGGGTGAGGACCAGGTTCTAGGTCTGAGATTTTCATTCCACAGTTCCAGTTGCGGGTGGGGAAAGAAAAAAGAAAAAAAAAAACACCCAAAAAACACTCACAACTGTTCAGTGCTGGACAACTTCAGTTTGTATGACTCCTTGTATTCATTTTCTCAATGCAAAATGAGTAGTTTGTGCTGCTCCTGTGGCAGAAAATAGGGTCACCAAGGGAAGAACTACCACCCCTCCCTGAAGAAAAGCTAGTTGGCAAAAATGAGGAGGAGTCAGGAGGGAGAACACGCTTCAAATTTGACAAGCAAAAGTCAGTTTCCATCTTCAGAAGAAAGAAAGCATCCAAAATAATCAGCAGAGAGGGGGAGAGATTTCCTTTCCAAAAACACGCAACAAAACAGAGTCAGATTTCAATTAAGGTTTGAACCGACTTTTCGAGGTGTAGGCTGTTCGTCGTGTTGTGTAATAGTGAAACATCTTGGAGCAGAAGCTTGGCATGCTTCCTGCTGTGTGTGCCATTGCAGATGAGGCCTTTTATCAAAAGTCAGTGTCCGTTGAACCCAGGGGTTGCTTCTCTTTCTTCCCTACAAACATGCCCAGCTGGTCAGACGCTGCTGTGAGTCCTGATGGTGAGGAGTGCCCACAGTCGTCCTTCACAGCTCTGGCCGTGCTTGGTCTCACGTGTTAGCACAGTCAGCTTGCTGATACATGGCTGGTACCTTTTTTTTTTTTTTTCTCTTTCTCCTTAAGGCTGAAGCTGCAGAGATGGATGGGTTTCAGGCAGACACCGAGGAAGATGAGGAAGATGATGACTGCATGATTGTGGATATACAGCCAGGCAAAGGTGGGAAAATAAATTGATCAAGCAGTCTCTTGGCAGATGCTTGTTCCCACAAGGGAGAGTATGACAGAGTGGGAACAGCGTGTGGCTAAAACTGTTGCAGTTTTTCTGCCACTTTTTTCGCCAAGCCTTGCTCTCTTCTCTCTAGTTGTTTTATTCTAGGTACTTCTCTGCTTTTTCTGTTTTATTCTAGATGCTTCTTTGCTATTTACGGTCTTCTCTAACCTGCTCTTGCCTTTTCTTCTCTCTTCCCTCCAATCATCTAAATGGCACAGAGCACTTGCGACTAGCATTTGCCTGCCAGTATTACTCCCCCCCCGCCCCCAGGTAAAAAAAGTGAACGTTGGGGTCAGTATCTGCAGATCCCCTAACTGTCGGTCAACGTTGCTGAGCAGGCCTGGTCTGCACACTTATGTTCAGAGCCCTTCCAGGCCTGACAAGGTCTGGACCGTAACTCCCCTCTGCTGCCTTCTTGAAGTCTTAGGTGCACGCTGAGTTGTCTGAAGGAAATAACATCAGATTATTATCTCAGGTGTTTGGTAGGTGAGGGCTCTGATCAACACTTTGCTCTAGAATCTAAGCCGTTGCTTATATTTGTGTCCCAGTTTTCCCTTGGAAAAGGGCTTTCAAAGCTCCACTGCTGCAGTGCACCCTTTCAGGCTACGGATTCAGAAACAGTGGGATGAGGATGTGGAAGCAGCTCCTTTCATCTCAGTGAGGTTTTAACTATACCTATGTGATCATACAGATCAATGACTTAACACCAACCGCACGAGGTGCATTCAGCTCCTCTAAACCGCTTTCAAAACCTCCGAGCCCTTTCTTACCGCTCTCACAATAGAGCTCTTTCACACCGCTACTGGCACAACCTGAATTAAGGAAAGTGGGGTTTTTGTGTTGGGCAGCTCCGACTTGATAGCTAAGGGCTCGTGCATGTTCCTGAAGCCCTACGTTCTGCAGAGTGTTTGACCCATTCTAGACATATCTGGGTTCCCCTTTCTATCTCAGCTGGTGCTACATTCTTCCTCTCGCCTTCCGTAGCAGACAATATAACTTTGACAAGAAGCTTTGCATTTAATCTTAAGCTGCTTTTGCTTATTACGAGACTGCAGTGAGATGAAAGCTTCGCTTCAGGTTTGTAACCTCTTGTTCTGAGGATGGGGATGCTGTTCAGTAGCTTGCCTTCCTTGGCCTTTGTTGACGCACACGCAGCTGTATCTGTTTAAGTCTGCCTGAGTCTAAAGTGCTGAAAAGATTGTGAAGATCCTTTTTATGGTTGAAGTAACTTTATTCTGGATCGATGTTAACCCAATATTAAAATCAGTTTTTAAACAGTATCGAAAAGGAGACTTGCAACAGATACGGGCAGACAAGCTAAGACAGGTAAAGCATATAGTAGTCAAATTCTGCTAGATTAATGAGGATATTTAAAACAAACAAAAACCCAAAGAAACAGCTAACCAAAAACAACCAAACAACAAACCAAACCAACACACTTTCTACTTTGCAGATTCTACATTGGCAGTTACTGAAACAGCTTCAGAATCCAGTGGCAGAAGAGCCGCTCACCAGGACACCAGCATGGTCAGCCCATCTAATACAATTTGAGACTTTAATGCCTACTAACTTCTCTGTATGTATGTAGAATGACTTAGAAAATTTTAAACCTCGTGTATCTTTGAACAAGATACTTGAAAGTATTCCATATTTCTTGTAAAGAGAAGACAGCACTTTGTTCTGCTTCAGACCAGATGGAAGCTTAAATTTTTAGTTCTAGTTTTTAGCTTAAAAAATACTGCATATTAATCTGTCCTTAATAAAGCATTATTGAAATTTTGATACTTCTTTGTAATGGAAGGTATCTTAAGTTATCTCTAAAACTAGTGGAGGGATTTTGAAATAAGCTTATTGTGATGCCACTCTGTTCATAATGTTGTATAGCATGGCCTTGGGTATAAATGATGTACAATTATATTTGAATTTATCCTATCTATATCATCCTGTTTGTGGTCTTACTTGCTACAGAGAACAGCAGCAGGGCTTTACCTTTGGAAAAGGAAAAAAAAATGCACCTTGTTTCTCTAATTTTGGGATAGGCCAGTATTAATTGCATATCGGGGTAGATTATCGGTCTCCTGTACACATTGCTGCAGTAGAAGCTGTATACCTAAAAGCTGGCCCCTACCCCACAGAAAAACTGTAAGACTGAAGTATAAAGGACTGAACTAGCATCAAACTTGTTTATGTAGGTAACGAACTTCAACTTTATATGGCTTGCGAGTTGATAACTTCGTTTGCTAAAATACTGGCTGTAGTTTGAGGCTTAATCTCTCACCAGGAGGCAGTGTAAATAGCTGTCGCCTGTTGTCAGTCCCCTGGTCTGTCTGCAGGCGCCAGGTAGTGAAGAGGTGGGTAGTGCCACAGCTGCACCAGTGCCAGCTCCAGCACGGACTGGAGTTCGTCTGCATTTCAGACCTCCAAGAGCAATGCAGTTCAAGTAACTTTGGACAGAACTGAGTCTTTAAATATTCCATTTAATCAGACTAAACATAATTTTATCTAAATATATTCTCTCCAATAGGAGTTACAGTGCACACAGAAGCAAAAGGAAAAGCTGAGTTCTAAGCCCAGCCTGATATCCAGGCTCAATCGATTGGTAATCCAGCCTAGTACTAGCACCTAAGCCCTCCTCCAAGGGAGGAGAGTGGTGCTACCTCATGGTCTTGGAAACACCTCAAGCAGTCACTGCCAGAACTTGTTTTTTAAAGCCATTCAGAGCAGTCCTGTACGTGTCTTACTGGGCAAGGCTGCCTTAGTGTATGCTTACTGGAGTGGCGGAGGTGACCGCAAGGTTGGTGTGACAGGACAGAATCTAGACTCCCACTCTGCAGAGCTAAAACAAAGCGTCAGTTCTGGAAGCTCCAACAGTCTGCATGGGAAAATGAGGGAACAGTCTAAAACCACCAGCACTGAATCCGCTCCCCTTTATTTCATGACAGTGTCTGGACTCTGGAGAGGAGTTCTGGTTTCAGGGGGCTTGCTGGCTGCTCCTCTCCCGAGGCCTGAATGTCTGCCATGACTGCTGCGTCCCAGGCCAGAGTCAGGAGGGCTGAGGGCACCTGGAACAGAAACGGCCGTGTTATTAAGCTAGAGCAATGTCACACTTTGACCTCTTAACGTGCTGTGTATGTTCACAGACCAGGAAAAATTTAGCAAGAGCACTTCAACTAAAAAGGACAAGTGTTGATTTCTGCAAGAAGCTCCTTAGGGAATGCTGCTTTGGGCTTTCTGTTGGAAGCCTTGCGCTAGAGCTGCGCTTGCCTCCCAGTTGCTGCCTTCCCTTTTGTCCCAGCGTGGATGCCAACCCTGCGACAGAGCTGCTGGCAACTCCTGCAACCTGCGTTTGCTACAGGAGGCAGGTCCCTGCAGTTCCTTCCAGACAGACCTCCTAGCCTCGAGCTAGAAGCCTTCAAGCAGTTACTTCTTTGAGCTTAAAAAGAAGGGGCCAGAGCACAACTCACAGCACTGAGAGCAGAAGACACAAACTTCTCTAAGTTATGAGCAGATGAGGCTGACAACCTGAAGAGCCCTGTGGAAGGTACCAGCTACCTTTTCTTTTACTCACCAGCCCACATTCAGTGAAGGCCAAGTTCTCGTCAGTCAGTTTGAGACCTCCGGGTCCCAACAGCTCAAAGGGCAGCCAGTCATCTCTGAGTGCTTCTCTCACAAAGTTGTAGAGCGCAGATACTGATTCTCGTGCATAAAAAGTCCCTGCCATGAGAAAACAAGGTGAGACATCGAGAAAGAGTCTGGCATTTACCAAATCTAACCTTTTGCGGTAGGTTTCGTGGGGCTCGCGTACTGATGCTAACTTTATGAACTACTTCAGTGACACAGAAACAGCTTTGATTCAGCTGAGAAGTACAAAAGCAAAATCCCCAAAGAAAAATGTTACTTCAATTGTTGCAAGCCCCTGCCAGCCTGTAACAAAGAGTTGGGAAAGCCTGAAATGATTTCCAGAGTTCTACTGCAAAATTTGAAGAGGATTTATACTGTTGTATAGCCTGACACCACACAGGCAACGTCATGCTGGTTACTGTAACAAACTGCTCTAATGAGTCCAGCTTGCTTGCGGTAGCCTGGGAAGAGCACGCGTTAATTAACAGCGCCTTGAGATTCTTCCCTCTCCGCTCAGCCCTGGCTTACAGTCCCTACTCTGTGCAGGTGAGGCAGGTGGAGGGCTCGGAGATGGGAAGACTTCTTAGAGAAACGTTGCCCCGCTCTGGTTTTTGTTGCTTTAGTCTACCAGCTGCGTTCAGCACACTTGAAGCCTGCTTATTATGCAAGCTCTTAGGCTACAAGTATTCTCAGAAGCTTTTGGGGGTGTACAAAGACAAGGCAAGAAGTCTCTTTACCTTGGAGGATGTATCCATCGGGAAACCGGATTCGCACCAGGGTGTAGTTGTACTTCCGCATTTCCCTTTGTTCTTCTCTCTCTCGCATGGCTCTTGTTCTCAACATCGAAGCTTTCTCCACTGCTTCTGTCCTTTAGAGAGAAAGCAATTTTTAGCAATGAAGGAGAGGTACAGGACTCTTAGCTGGCATCGCGTGCCCCCTGGGCGGTCAGGGCCCTTCTTCTAAGCCTGCTCACCGGAGCCGTTGCTCTCGTTTGATCTCTTCCGCAGTGAGGTTGTAAAAGTCACTTGGCAGCTCAAACCGAGCAGCTTCAGGTGATGGTTTAAATACACAGAGCTGGCGATCCAGCTGGGCTCTCACAGGCTCGGAGCTTAAAAGCTGCTCTTTGTAGTCCTTGAGGTCTTCCAGCTTGGTCAGCATTTCTTCCTTCAGTACGTAGTACTCCTCTGTGGTCTCTACAACCAGAAGGACAGGATTTAAGTCTCCTGTCCTTTTTACATGAGCAATGTATGAAATATAAGGGCAAGGATCTCCAGAAAATGTAATGTCTTAACAGGGAAACCGCAGGGTGAGTGGCTGTTTCTGTTACAGCCTTGGAGTAACAGCCTTTGGTACAGCCTGTGGAGCTCTCGACAACCAAAGCTGCCTCGCTAGCCTCCCCTGGGATGTCCCACCACCACTCAAACTCCTGACTCCAGTTTAATACACTTAGATTTCTTGCCTTGTCCTGGAACAGGCAGTGTTTTTGTCTCAAACCCGATAGCCTGGAAAAATCTGTGTATCCCTTCCAGGCAGCTTATCCTTTCCTGGAAGAAAAGGAAAGAATTTAGATGTAGTCTGCTCCAGGCAAGGACTTTCCTAGGCAGAGCACCTGCAGGAGTCTCGACCTCACCTGAAACACTTTGTTCTGCAGTTTGATTTTCCGGTACTTTTCCTCCTCTGGATGGAGATAGATATTATCCAGGTATCTGCAGAAAGAGGAAGGCACTGCATGGATCAAAGCAGGCACCTCAGGACGTGCTACCCCAAGGCGTAAGAGGAGATTGAGAGACCTCACAGAGTTTCTCACAGATAAAAGAGCTGAAAATTTGAGGAAAGTAAAATACATCAGTGTTTCATGGCCTTGCCAGAGAGAAGATGGGGGGTGGCTGATCTCAACCAGCAGCTCCCAAACCTCTTGGACCGGTGGACCAACTCTTGAAACGGCTGAGATGCTGACCTTACTTCTTAACTAACAGTTAAGACTCTTTGTGTTCGGCTTTGGTTTTCTTCAGATTTTACTTGGAGCACGGCAAGAGAATCCACCTGCCTGCTAGCTTTGCAGGGAAAGGACGAGCTACCTCCGCGCCCAGTCCTACTCGCGCAGCCCGCTTACTTGGCCATGGTCTCCACGCCCACTCGTACTTTCTCCCGGTCCTTATTGAAGGTGTGAATCTCCATGATCGAGGCAGCCACTGGGTCTACGGAGAAATACTGGGGGAGAAGAGTTGTGGTTTAACCCTGACCAGCAGCTCGGCACCACGCTCGTTCCCCCCCGCAGAGAGCATTGGAAGGGTAAAAGCGGGAGGAAAAAACAAAACTTGTGGGTTGGGCTAGAGCCAGTTTAACAGGTAAAGCAAAAGCTGTGCATGTGAGCAAAGCAAAGGCATTTATTCACTGCTTCCCAGTTTAGCCATTTCCAGTGTGTAATCAACACTGCTTTCATCACCAACTGAAAAGATGGCACCGTCCCAGCTGCTATGAAGAGAATTAACTCTGTCCCAGCCAAAACCAGTACAGGGCCAGAATTCCCAGTCCCGGCATTTCCAGCAAGCCAAAGGGAAGGTGCTCGGGCAGGCATTTATATGTCCACAGCGGAGCGGAGTTGCCCTTTGGAGAGGGCAGAGATTTTACAGGGAGAAGGTGGAGAGGTCACTGCTGCACTGCTTGAGGGGACCCACGCCGCAAAACGGGAGGAAGGGAAGCCGCGCAGCCGGCAGGCGTGGCGCTTACCGACTGGATGGCTTCCCTGATGTGCTCTTCCTTCTTGTCTTTCCTTACAACGGCACCGGTCAACGGGCAAATGAAGTAGACCCCTGAAACAGAGGGGGCGGCCGCCCCTTCCGGGCCCGGGGATGCGAGCTCCTAAAGGAGACAAAACCCAGCACTGAGCTGAACCCAGGAAGGTTTTTGGAGTTGTTTGTTTGTTTTTAAATCCCCTGGCACATCCGCGCAGGACAGGAACCGCAGCGCAGAAGGGTGCTGACCGGGTAACAGCAGCCTCTCTCCTACCTTTTCCTCCACGGAGAGCGCTTGCTCACTCACAGCCGCCTCGGCCATCAGCTCTTTTCTCACTACGAGAGACAAAGGCAGGTTACGGCAGCAGACGGGGCAGAGCTTCAGCGCGTCCCGGGGGCCTCTGGACCGTCCCAGCGCCGCCCTGGCAAAGCGAACGCCTACCCGGCTGCCCTGGCCCTGGCCCGAGAGTCCGCGGGGTGAGCGCGACCCCCACTTTTATGGCACTCGAGCAGCCGCAGAAGCCAGCTGCGCCCCACGACGCCCTCGAGAGCCGCACCCGAGCGGCTGCCTACCCGGGACCTCCCTCTGCGGGCTCAGCTCGGAGCTGTAACCGCCCCGGCCGGCCACACCGTCCCTACACCGGCACCGCAGCTCCACGCCCGCCAGCGAGCTCCTACCCTGGTTCCTGATGGCCTCCTGGGAGGAGGGCGCCTTGGCCTTGGGCTTCAGCTCCATCCGGGCCAGCGCCGCGGCCGCCGCCATCTGCGCCTCATCGGTCGGTCCCCGGCGAGGTTTCGACGCCGCTTCGGTTTTCGACGCCGCTTCGGCTTTTGGCTTCTCCTAGTAGATGAGGATCAGGACGGAGCAGAGGAGCTCAGGAGGAGATGGGGGGCTCCGTGCCCACGCCACCGCACCGGGACAGCGACAGCTCCGCAGCCGCGCCGGCCCGGACGTGGCCACGGACACGGAACGGGAATTACCGGGCCCGGTGTCCCCGGGGAGGCAGCCAGGGAATCGGGCGCCCCGGTGGGGCGGCATCGCTGCCTGGTGAGTGTCGGCCCCGCGGGGCGGGCGGCGTGGGCACCGCGGTGAGCGTCGGCCACCGGGCCCCGCCGCCGGCGGC
>VZTL01040185.1:0-26373 GCA_013400535.1 Scopus umbretta
GCCTAGAAGTTCCCACCTAAACTCTGAATAGGGGGTTATGTTTCTTCCAGCTGATACTTAAGAAGGTCCCTGACCATCACCCTAAGACTTGTCCCATACTTAAAGTTGCCTTTTCTGAGAGCAATAGCAACAGACAGAAAGGTTTGTTTTGCCCTCCTACTACTTCCAGAGGATTTTTTGGGAAAGGCACACCTCTCTCTCAGTCTTCAGAGAGCAGTAGTAATACAGGAATGTTTCCTGTTTAAACTAGACTTGGAAAGCTGTACCAGGTGTCAAAACAACCCAAACCCAATAGGATATAAACGATAGCCTAAAGCTCTCTTAACTTTCTTTTCTTGGTCTACAGATTTTGTATTTAGAGCTTCAGTCCCTCACACACCTTTGCCTTCACTCAGACATCCTTGCCTCTGGTGGCTGCAAGACCATGGCAACAATCTATGACATGTCTTTCATATAGAATCATGGAATCACAGGATAATTCAGGTTGGAAGGGACTGCCAGAAGTCTCCAGTTCAACCTCCTGCTCAACGCAGGGTCAGCAATTCGATCATGCAAGATTTTGGGGGCTTTTTCCATCTGGGTTTTGGAAAAGAATGGAAACTGCACAACCTCTGTGCAGCTTACTCCAATGCTCAACTATCCTCAGGGTAAAAAGGCCTCTCTTTATCTCCAGCATGAACCTCCCTTGTTTCACCTTATGCCCATAGTCCTGTTCTCCTGTGTAAGACTTCTCTCACTGAAGGGACGTTGGGAAACAGAGAAGCTTTTAGTTCTGCATTTGTCGTGCTGCCGGATGCCACATTCATTTGCAAGGAAAGTCCTTGTTATTACTCGTTATTATTTGCCCATTTATACTTCATTACATTTAAACAAAACCCTGAAGAGAAAAGATCTTAGACAGGAAATTTGTTTTGTGCAGGCTCCCAGCAAGTTCAATAGAAACTCCATCTGAGTCACACTTGGAACAGAAATGCGTGATGAACAGCTACAGGAGGCTGCAGAAACACTTTCTACACACTCACACATATAACCTACCCAAGGGAGAAAGCTTTAATTAATCTACTAATTAAATTAAAGCTATTTGCCCTCAACTATCACACATATTCCTCCCTTTCACTCCTCCCCACAGGCGGCTCCAGCAAGTGTGTTGTGCTACAGCTCTCACTCTCAGTTTCCCCAAAGGGGCTTTGGGACTGGGGAGAATACTGAAGAATGGAGGCAAAGAGCTCATTACAACAGGGGTGATGGGAAGTACTCAAGCTCATTCTCAATTTTCCTCCTTCTCCTTTCAGTGCTAAGAGACGTTGGTTTAGATAGGGTGCCAAAGTGGAGGGGGAAAAAAGAAACACAACCAAAAACACCCACTCAAATCCCACAAGGAAACAAATCTTTGCACAAAAGACTGTGCCTAGAGTAGCTTTCTCAACAAACCCTTTTTTCTCCTTCCCGTCGCTAGAGAGTTTCGCCACTATTTCACTGTAAAAACTCCAGGAGGGGAATAAAGTACATATTCATGAAGGAACGAAGGGAGCAGACTGAATGGTGCATCAGAGCACCGACACAGTGAAACGAGCCAGTGTGGAGCTCAGCAGAAGGGATTAGAAAGGAAAAGAGACAATGTAGGAAAACTTCCTAATGATGATCAGTGAGGCCATACACAGAAAAAACACTACCACCACCAACAAATTAGCAGAGAAAGAGAAGAGTCATCTCAAGAGGCATTTATGACCAGCTTTGGTTGTCCCTGGGCTATGGACACTGCCTGGGAAGAAAATACAGCAGTGGCTGTAAGAAGGTTGCTGTCAGAGCCACGGTGCTTGAGCTGCCTTGTTCCTTTGATGGTCCACCTTATGACTGTGAAGAGCGTGATGTAGCTGTGCTTTCCCATGTGCTGGTCACATTCACAGCCATTTAACATTGACACAAGCACAAAATGCCATCTAAAATGCTGCACTGATCAGCTGAGGAACTGAGGTTTCATTCAAGTAATCCAGTTCAGGGGCAAGGAAAGTTTGTATTCTGCTTAAAGATGTCAGTGTGAAATATTTCGCGATTTTGTAATCAAAATTTTAAAAGTGATGGCATCTGCTTGGGGCAGCGGGTTGTGGGGAAGTCCAGGTATAGGAATGTATTCTTGTAGGAGGACAGAAGATACTGAAAAACTGCGTTTTCCACAAGACAGAAAATTCAAAATATTGCCTGTATAAAGTTATTAACCGCTGTCATCTTCCAGTCTGGGTTTACACTACAGAGAATGATACTAATGCTACTTTTATTAGGTCATCTAATGAAATCAGTTCCTATTATGACTGTCTGCCTAACGATGGGTACCTTACCTCTGTATTTAGGACTGCAGCAGTGCCGTGCTGCTGAGAAGCATCAGCGGACATTCCTCTCACGGCCAGTTAAGGGTTTGGACATTCAGTGTTGGTCAGTATGTATGTCCTAAGTTATCTGGGTGAAAAACATGGTATGGCGGGAGACTTGCAGTGTCAGTGTTTGTTTCTTGCTAGTACCAAAAACGAGAGCCCAAGGCGATTTGTGCAGCTGTAAATATTGCATTAATGAATCCCGTCCTCACCCTGCTTCTTGGAAACTGCTATCTGTGCACTGTTTTTCTACCTCAAGCACCCCAGATTTTGTAGGCAAGTAGAAGTATTGCACTATCATTGGGCACATGATTTAATCATGGCTGATCAGCAGTATTTAAATATCTGGCAAGAGCTCTTTCACAGCAACAGCTAAATGTAATTCTCAGAAAACATAATCTCTGGTGATATGCAATTATATCATGACAGTGAATAGCTGATTTCTGGGTAGACAAATCATTGCCAAAGGGGTGATCAGTTCCACCAACACAATTCCCTTCACTGATGCAGCAGACGGTATTTGGTACATTTGTGATTCATAGTAATTTAGGCACTGCAACATTTTTGTCTTGGGCACTTGTAAGCTTAAAAATTATACCTGTGAAAAGGTGCCCTAGACATCACTGAATGTAAGCAGCCACATTACGTTTTGTATAGTATTTGTCTTGTTAAAGGAGTCAACTTCTCCACAAATGCATATTGACAAATAATGACTTACAATGGGAGATTTGGCCTTTGTCTTTAACCCTATAGCCTATATTTTCAGAACCTGAGAACACGCAGCGCTGACCTAGGATCAGGCCTTGTGATCTGAATGCAGGTCAAATGTGCACCATTGAAGAACACGCAGTGAACAGGTGATGGAGTACAATTTTGAACCTCAGTTCCCCATTCCTGATATTTCAAAGGAACAATAAAAACATATTGCTTTCATATATGCCATGAAAGGGAAGCACGTGCTTAGACTCACTATCAGCAGGGACCCATGTATTAGCCACAGTAAAAACACAATAGGCATACAGGAATAACTGACATTTTCACAGGAGCTTGAGAAATAAGGAAACAAAGTCACACCTAATTCCTTTCTTTAATCACAAGAGTTGAACTCTAGAACATCTTAGATGAGGTGTTATATGTAGTGGGATTTTCTTTTCACACACTATAAAAAATACAGACCCACCAACATAAATCCATTTTCTGAGAAGTTGAGAGCAGCAGCTATTTGGAAGGAAAGCAGAGATAGGAACCAGCAATGTGTGATGAAATCTCCAGTCCACATCATGCATTGGGCAGAATATTCAGCAATGCTACGTACGAACATTGGGCCAGCTATAGCCTGCTTACACCCCAGGAAATCTTCCCCCTTAGAAACCAACCACCAACAGTCCTGCTTTTTTTTTTTTTTTCCCCCCACATTGCTGTGGGATAGAATCCCCAAAAGTAGACATGGGGTTTTGGAAGGGCAACACACTGCATAAAATGTTTGGGCTGGCATGGAACAGTGTATTTGAGATTAATTCTAGCTGCAGATGTGTTAGACATACAGCTCCCTCTTTCTCCTTCCCAAAGTTTTTTTCCCTTTCCTAACATTTTATGTGTTAATAATATTATTTCCTAGTTGCTGTATCAAGAATATTCTGCCATTATAAACTCTGTCTTGAAGTTGCCATGACCCATGATGTAAGAGTGCTACCATGTTCTGCAAGAAGTGGGATTCCTATCCCCGCGTGACTCCTTATCTGAATGTTTTGCTTCATGGGGCATGAGGATAGAAAGCTGCATAAAGACTGCCCAGGAGACAATCGTGTGGGTAGGAGATAGATAGGACGCAGCCCCTGCTCTGCTAACTGCTCTGTTAGCAGCATAAAATGCATGCAGCAATGAATTTATCGCATATACACTGCTCATGAGGCATTCTTAGAAAATCCTACCAGTGACTAGACTATATCTCACGAGCTGAACCTCAAGCAGGTTTCAGAAAGTTCAGAAATATGATGTGTTGTAAAATAACATTGCAAAATTACTAGAAAACAAAACAAAACAACAAAACACAGTGCCAGATTGCATACCCTATCTCAAATTCCTGTTTTACTCACATCACTGCAGGGCATGATTTGATTTAAGGAGGGACAACATGCATTGATAGTGATGGTCTTCTTCTAAGAGCAGATCTCCCCCTTAAAGGGTGACTTCATTCCAAATAAATCAGCAGGACTTGGACACATTTCAGTCCCTGACAGATAAGCCACAGGTCTCACTTTCAGACTCTTGTCATGACCCAGATTCTGCTCCAACATTTTCTGCTCTACTGCTCTACAGAAATTTGCAGATAAAGGGTATCTTACTGAAAAAGGGGGTATCTTACTAAAAAAGGACAGATTCAGGATGCATTTTATTGTCCTCATGGCACATCTCCTGTTGTTCTCAGCTCCAACAAAATGCAGCAGGCATCTAAAGTGTTAAACCAGTCACCTCGGTTGGCAGGTACAAGGGCATTCTTGATGCAGAACTCGGTGGCACAGGGGCTCTCTCCAAGGGTAACAGATGCTTCAGCTGTGCTGTTTGCAGCTGACTGCAATGCGCAGATATTTAGGACTCAGAATCTTTTGCATATTTAAACAAGAGACAATTTTTCAGTGTCAGAAAAAAAAAAAAGAAAAAGGAAAAAAAAAAGAGCTTTAAAGCCCAGGCATACATGGTTACTACTCTATACTGAAGATAATAAATGCTGGCTGATATGTTCCAGAATCTCTTCCAAAATTTAGTTTGCTAAATGGGTGGAAGCATCCATAAATTGGCATCCCGGAGAAAGAGGTAAGGGTTCTTCTGGTGTATTTATGCATGCCATATTTAATAGGGTCCTTGTATGTTGACTAAGAGAGACTAATGTTATGTATTTGGGCTTGAAAATGCTGGATCCTACTTCACCAATGACAATGATCACATTGTCACATCAGCCTCACCGATACCTGGTTCCGAAATCTTCAGCCATCCTAGATTCCTATACGTCTTGTTGCGTCTTGACGTCATATGTATCCCAGCAATACAAGCCAAATTTTGCCTCTATAATTAAAGAGTGATGGCTGGTGAGATGCAATACATGCAACACCACCTCAGAAAACATGTCTTGCTTTGCGTGATAGCTATGAGTATAAACTCATAGCCTGTGTCTTTCCCTTGATTGCCATTCTTAGTAAGCCAAAAACCTCAGAAAAGATTGTTGCTTGGGTTTAGATGAATTTCCATACATGAATGCCTGCCCAGGACCTGAAATGTCCAGAATTTCTCAGATATTAACTTTAACAGCTTCATTTTCATCTTCCTACTCATATCCTTTCCTTCCAAGAAGTTAATTTCTCTTCTGCTAATACATTTCCAGTTGCAGAGGGACAACTCACTTCCACCATGTATATTATTTTTACTTCTCAGGGAGTTCAGGCCCTCATTGCCCATCCTACAGCCATGTATGCAATGGAATAAAGACATACAAAACATTTCCTCTGAGTTAAATGGTCTAATTTTTCATAACTCCACTTATTTCTGAACTGTAATATGACAGACAAAAAAAAGAGAGATAGACCTGAAGCCCTTGAAATAGTAAGATTATATTGCAGTAATCTTTTAACTTGGTTCAGATAGAAGTTCATAGATAGAATAAGGTTTTGTTGTCCATGGGGAAAGGTAGGGTCAGAAATGGGGGCAGCTATTTTGGACAGCTTTGATTTTCCTGCTATCAGAAGAAAACATTAACATATGTAAATATTGTATGTCTAATACATGCTGAACAGAGAGAAAGAGAAGAGACTCCTTTGCCATGAGAGCAAATTGATGTCATTTTTAAGGGAAACAAAGATTTAAAAGCAAAATCAGTGAAACTTATTTTATATTTTCCCTCATGGGTTAGTCTGGGTGACTCTAATACAGATTAACTGCCATGTATTTGATCAAGATTACTGTGTTCAGAATTTCTACATTACACCTTTGACAACAGATATAAATATTTCACTTTTCTACATATGGACAAAAATAAACTGAACGAAAACGACTGCCCCAAAATGCAAGCAATCGGTACTGAAAACAGAATTTTCTCTAGACTGATGCTGTTCCTACACATCCCTGTCACTTTCCCTTTATCTTTTGTTACATTACATTAAACGCAGGATTTCATTCTCCCACATGTTTGACAGTGTTATTTCACAATGGCTTCTGCCAGCTTCTGCAGCTGTTTAGTGTTTGGTTTTTTCCCAAAGCCATGACCACAGCTGGAAGATTGCCACTTCACATTGCTCAACATCTAAAAGCCTCCAGCCATAAGCTCTGCCATGTAGTGGGACCTGACCTCAGTACAAGATGACCTGCCCCTCAAATTGTCACCCACAAGGTGTTGTTTTGGATTTCATTAACACAGATATAGGAAAAATCCATGGGCACAAAAGGGAAAAGAATTTCTGTCTTTGTGTCCTGTAAACAAATATGTGCAGAATTAATGTTGTAACCAATAGATTACAGTGTGAAAATGAAAGCAAAATCAACCTTATAATTTCTGGTTCCCATCTACTCCTTTAATTCGCAGAAAAATCCCTAAAAGATTAAAATGCAGCTAGTAAACGGTTGAATAAATGGAACAAATAGACTGTGAAGGGGAGAAGGAATAACTATGTTGACACAAAGACGAAGACATTCATTAGATGAAGATTTACATGGGACTTCACATGAGTGTTAGAAAAACAGGAGGCACGGCGCTGTGCCCTGGCCATCCCCATCTGTGCTTTTCCGGAGCACCCAGGGGTGCACCCCCAGCTGCTATGCCATGTACTCTCAGTACACGTACGTGGATTTTAAGGGTGAGAATAAGTTAGATACCAGGTCACGTACAAAGAAATGTGAGATAAAAGGCAGAAGAAGAGGGATGCCCCATCACTGGTTCAGTGCAATGACCTAATGAAATAACGCTGTTGAGTTTCACTCGGATACAACTGGTCATTTTGTTTACGGTTTGAGCTACAAAATAGACCAAATAGAGAAGCCAACATTTTTTTCAGGTTAGCTGAAGATACGAATCTCAGCATGTCTGACAGCCAGGTGTCTCACATTGCTCCTTAACCCTGGACTCACCCGCAGGTCTCCAGGCAGCTCACCGGCACGTGCTTCTCCATAGCGCAGCACAGCGAGATTAACAAAACTTCTCAACTTAGATATCTGTCTTTGGCACCATCACTCTAATACTCGAGCATACCTTAGCATTAAGTGGATTTATCTTTTCCACACACTTCAGAGACAGGGAAGTGCAGCTGGCCTTGTTTGACACAGAGACAACTGAGAAATAAGAAGCTGCAGCATTGCTCAAATCGAGCACTAATCTGGGGCAAGAAGAACATTTGATCTTCAAGCTTTCATGCCTTAGGTTAATGCTCTAATTGCCAGTGATCCTGAATTGCCAGACACCCGAATTAGCTGTTAGATTTTTAAAAAAAAAAAAAAAAAGAGCTGATGAGTATTGTGAGCAATAGCAAAAGTCTTTACCCATGGATTGCATGGATTAGTGTCTCCTAGGATAGCTCCTGCTTGGATACTCTGGTGTCTAGTGAGTCTTGAGCTTATGCTGAAGTTCATTTTTCTGTAGGGAATTAACAAAATCTCTGTCTTTGCCTAAACATTTGCATGCAACTGTTAGAAAATTAATTTGTCTGAGAATGTCGTTCTGTCAAGTTTAGTTGAAACCACTTATAGCATTCAGGATTTGGGGGAAAATAAATGACCTGGAGGAATGGAAAAATAAATACGTATGCGTAGATGTGATCACATTACTCTGCTTTCCTTAACCTATCTAAGGTCCTTTAGCATCTTACAGCCCATTCCCACTGATATTGCCTGCCTGTACAAAATTCCTGACGCTCCCACAGCTGCTCTGGAAATGGAATGTTCAAGGGAATGCCTACAGCTACAGCTACAGCTACAGGATGAATAGTGGCTTCATCACTTTTGATGTCAAAGCTTTTAGGCTGAAAATACGCAGTGAGTTTCAATAGCTGTTTTAAATGAGCAGACAGTTTGTTCACCTGGCATTTCTGCGTTAGTTCAGACATAATAGACAATACATGACGGCCAAAGAGGTTTAGAATTTGCACATCTACATGACTGGAAGAGGTACTAAAATGGACCAGCTTAGCCTGAAATTGCATGAGAATTTAGTTTCTTTTGCAATACAAACATGTCATGTATCTCGTTATGTTTTTTAAGTAATGGAGCAAATGATCATAAAACTGGCTAACAAAGACATAATAACTAAAACCAGCTCAGCCAGGGGGCAGCAAGAAAAAGGAACATTTTAATATTTGTGAGGAAGTAAACACAAATTTATACTCTGGAGCTTTAGCATATGTCTAATCTTATTCAATATGCATTTTGCATTATCAGTTATCTGGCAAGACCTTAACAAACAAGAAAGCAAAAATAAAGGTCCAAAACAGTTTTATACCAAAAGATGCAACATGCTCAGATGTGGCTCAGATTCCAGTAAGAATAACTGAACCAAAAAAAAAATAAAAATCTATACATTCCCTTCCCAAATCTGCAAATACCAGTAGCTCAAATTATTGAGAAGCTGTTTCAGGAATCTTCAAACAACCAAATCAACAGCCTGTATTTAAGCCTAAATAACCCCTGAACAACACACTTTGGCTGCAGATGCTAAGTCAGAGTGAGACTGTGGTACCACAAGCATTTGAAAAGAGTACACAGAAGCGAAAGTGATTTCTTTTTCCATCTAAAGCTCTTTGAGAATTAATAGGAATTTTACACTCCAAAAGAAGCCTACAGAGCAATGTTTGGCAGAAAAGGACATTGCATAAATCTGTTATCGGGAAGGCTGGGAACAGTAAAAAACTTTTTCATTTTTGCAATCCTCAACAGAATTTTTCAGCATGAGTGCACGTATGGAAAGTATATTGGAACTGTGGGCGCAGCCACTGAGCGCATACAAAGCTTGGGGAACCATTAAACCCACCAACTGACACAAATGAAATCTGGCTGAAAGACATTCATTGAGACTATTTTCCCTCAAGAAACAACATGTTGATTAAGTTTGCAGTCTAAACTGTATTGATAGCAAAAAAGAAAAAAAAAAAGCAAGCTGTCATTTGTTCCTTTTTAGAAAGGGAGAGGACAGTGATAAAGTGCTCTTTTTCCATATTGTGTCTTGTTTGAAGACAATATTTATTTAGAAATTTTATTTTGAACAAAAAAAAGGGGAAAAAGTAGTTGAAACTGAGATTAAATTATTTAAACTTTACTAAAAAGAATAAATCTATCAAAGCACTGAAAAATATTTTTTAAATGTTAAAATATTATTATGTGGGGAAAACTTTTTTTTCCTGTTCTCTCTAAAATGGATCTTATTTCATTTTTTTAAAGATCCTGAAGTATTTGATGGTATGCATTTTTTATTTTTCTTTAGTAAAGACACAGTGATCCATTGGCATCTGCCCTCACCCATACAAGAACACACATTCAATACTCAATTTTAAAAATGTACACCAAGAAAGGCAGTAAACAGCATTTGTGATAACCTTGCAAACCACCCTGTAAAGATGAACCCCAACACGTTGATAAGGCAAGGCAATCAGTTGGGCAACAGTGATTTACTGTCATCTATTCATCACCCACATGGCGTTCAGAAAATGTAACATACTGCTCAGTAAAGATGAAGTTTCTAAAAACTAAAGAAATCAAAGTCTAGTCTAAGCTAATTTTTGATGATGCTGCAGTAAGGAGAACAGTAGTGGGGGTTAGGATGGATTATACTAATATCTAGAGATGTCTGTCCCTTGCCGCTACGGAAATATCATTAGTATATACTAATATAGGTAAATATCTTAATCTAGACATCCAACAATTAGGTGGCTAAACATTGGTCTAAGCACATTTCCTGACATCAGGAAGGTACACACAACTCCACTCTAACATGCACAGGAAAGTACAGAGGCAGGTCCCATTCATTAGGAAGGTAACGTTCTCCATTTTGCATACTATTAGCATTATATGGCACGGAATAAATATATCACAGAGAACACCATATTTTAGTATAGGAGGGGACCGATATCTCCAAAATCCTCACTTCCAAGTGGTTTCTACATGGGAAAAAAAAGTCTTGAGAGAAACCCAATTTTCTTTTCAGGAACATGAATACAAGCTAGCCTGGAGTGAGCTATTCGCCCCTTGCCCAGAGAAACAAAGAGGGTTTTGTTGAGTTGGGTTCTGTGCCTTTGGGGACTGCAGTGGTAGCAACACTTAGGCTTTACGGTTGGCAGTGTTTTTTAATGGGCTTCACAGATTTTGATTAAAGAGCCATGTCTCTCTTGCTTTGAAAAAGAAGCCCTGGAAGCAGCCTTAAGCACCGTACGCTCTGCCTTGCAACTACTTTCTAACCCTATGGTTATTGCATAGGCAACCTCTGGACGGTTCATCCAGAGGGCCTTGTGGTGTGTAACCCTGGGGGGAGCACTGATCCTGTACGCTCCCCCAGGCAGGCTTACAGCATAGCTACTTGATCCTCAGCTAGGCCCCAGTTCTTGCCGTAGGACATATATTCACTCTGGAAAGCAGCAGAGTTTGTTTCACAGATTGGGAAGAAACTATTTATTACAAGCCATAGTGAGAGAGGCAGGAGGGCGTATAAAAGACCAAATCCCTAACAGATCATTGATGCAAATGTGGGGTTTTTTTAATATTCCTTTCCTCTCTTCCTGCTCTTTTGCTTCCATTTCCCCTTTCCTTTGAATGTAGCTTTGGTTCTACATCACAGCTATCTCTTCAAGCTGACTCCACAGTAAATCTTCTTAGGCTGCTGACTCAGCAAACCCAAAGAAGAGCAGGCCAGCAGCACATTTGCTAGAGACTTGAATAATATCCCTCCAGGTGCTGGATATTAATAGCTGAGCAACATGAAAAATCACTGATTCTGATTTTTTTTTTTAACAGGCTCCTTTTCTAAAAGATCTTTTTTTATTTCCCAATTTGTTATTTGACTGCTCATCCAATGCTCCTCCAAGCTCATGAATACAAAACCAGCAGGGAAAAGAATCATATTAATGTCCTTAAATCAGTGTTGTCATCATATTATTTGCCTGTCACAGAAGTTATTACTACTACCAGAGGGCAAAAAAGTGAACACATTAATGTAGGGCAATGATTTTCAGCTTTGTAACCTGTTGCTTTGCATTTCTAAGACCTAGATATCTTGCCTGCCTAAAAAGGAAAGTTACATGTAGATACCTGTGTTTGTGCATAGCGTTGTGAACCACGTGTTGGTAGAATATGCCTATGTCTAGACTTTCTTTTTTTCGGTTGTCATTCATGTTTTGTGCAAATAAACTTAATAAGCTTAAAAACATTTTAACCAAGTGTGTCTTTCTTCAGCTTCTGCAACAACCATAGCTGACACCTGATGTGCCCAGTGTGAGATTACAAGTGCCAGTGTACTAGACAGAGAACACCAACACAACATCGAGGTCTCCCACCAGCTTCAGGCATCTTAGACAGGAGAGCCAACATGCTAGGCTTTCTCAGAATAACCCAGGGACACACTGGAGGTGTCCCACTCCCACTCCACCCATCTCAGGTGGAGATATCACCATGAGATATCTATCACTCTGTTACCCTCTGTAAGCACCTATCCCACCTAGCTGACAGGCTAAGGACCATCTGGAACCTAGGATCTTAATTGTTGTGCCTCTGAAAAGTGTTTGAAGTTGGTTGGTATCAAGGGCATTGTCATTGTTTTGCAACACTGATTTTCTGGGATGCTTACCAGAAATTCTGAACTTTCTCTTTGAAACTACCTTACCCAATATTACACATTTTGAGACTTTTTTTTTCTTTTTTAAACAACGCATAGGCTTTTAAGAGATTGTTATATTCTGCTGATTGCCCCCAGCACCACCTCCTTATAATAAAAAGGAAAAGCTATAGCAGCAGTAATGTCTTGGCTAGCTGTGTTTTTTTCTCCTCTGGAGAACATTCCCAGCAGTTCCCTAGCTATATTTGTACATATTTGTATTTGCATTACATAAGTAACAGGGAACTCCTGTGTAACTGTGCCTTGTGTTAGAGATGCTGGAATCCTACAGAGAACCTGACTTCTCTAATAGGGTTATGAGGTGTTACAAATCATAAGGCAGATAAACTCATTAAAAACTGTCTCATTAAGACCTGCATGGAAAAAATAGTTTGTTTAAAGAGCAGGGACCAACACAACCATCTATGTTTGTGCCTGAGGAACCTCATGCTTGGGTTGCAGCTGAAAATGGATGCCCTAACAAACACAGCAGGGTTGGAGAGAAGCTAGTAGAATAACATGTCTGAATACGCTGTCTCTCATCTTTAAAAAATCACAGCGATTGAAATGTGGATGATTCTATTTGAAAGTAGCCTGGCACTGGAAGTTACAGCTACAGACGAATAACGGAGCTTACAGACAGCTCTCTACTCTGTAGATTATACATACCCTTAAAAGACTGAAAAATATTACCCTCTTCAGTAAACAGGGTCTGAGCAAATAGATCTAGTTTCTGCCTTCACCTCTTAATGAATTGCTTAAACACAATCAGATCGAGGTTTCATTCCCTGATCTGTGGGGTGCTGTCTGCGCATCCAAATCTGTATTTGCCCATTTGACCCTCATGCAGTGATGGCACTTCAGTGCTGGCATACAAGAGGCATCACTTACACCTTTCTTTTTCATGTCTCTTTTTTTTTAAAGGAAGTCAGTGAACATATGTTTGCCAGCTAAGGAAACACTACGAAGAATATCTTATCATTTGAAACATTTAAGCTTAGCAATATTAAAAATGCATCCACAAGAAATTCTAAGTATAACCTGAAGAAATACATCTGACTGAATTATTACAGACAGTTAGAACACCTGCATTGCAGTTACATTTAAAATTCAGTTCATATACTAGGCCAACTTTGTGAGTCATGAATTTCATTGTTTCTCAAGTACATTTGGAACCAGACAAAGGAATGATGGTTTAGGATCCTATCTCTTCAATAATTTTATGATGACTTTTGTTAATATTTCCAATAAAAAACCAAGCCCACCTCTATCGTAGATGAATGGAATGAGAAATCAATCAAAATGGCAGTGAAAGTGAATTCAGAAGCAAAAAACAGGTAGGATGAAGAAAACTGATGTGCAAATGGAAAAAGATGTTCGGACAAAACAAAGAGAGTGACTGAAAAGAAACGGCCTAGCTAACAAAAAAATGGATTAAAACCAGCTAAAATAGCAACATAGACATTTAAGCTAGGAAAGCATTTAAATGGGGGAAAAAATAAAGCTCAAAAGTTCCTCTAAAAGGCCTAGCGGATATGCTTCTAGATCCTGCCTTCAGTCCCAAGTGATAAATAAGAAGGTGGAATACCTTTGTGATCGGCCAATGCAGAATAGCCTATTAAATACATGAAAAATCTAACCATGCTAGTCTCTGACAATTAGAATTAGCTTAATGTGCCCATTTCTACTTATTTATTAGCATATTATTTTCTTGTTGTCTGGTGTGAGTCTATACTTGAGGCCACCTAGAATTTTTCATGAATATGCTTTGTCCATTTTTTGCCTTTTCTTAACCTGTTTATGAACGCAGCCATTAGCCCAGGCGCTTTGGTTTTCTGTGGGTAAAATGGGTCTGTCTATTGTTGAAGCCAAAAACTGCACATCCAAGCAGGTGTACAGATTCAGGAGCTAATACAGCCACACTGACTGCGAGGGATGGAGACATGTGCCACAAAATGGGGATCAATCCCAACTGCTGAAAATAGGAGCTCTCCTTCAGAGTTACTGGAGATTTCTTGAACAGTACCAGGTATGTTTAGAGGAAAGCAATGTAAAAGAAGATTTTTTTTTTCAGAACTTTCTTGGAAGCTGGGATGACATTCAAATTTACTCTAATTTTTTTAGCAGTTGCGTCCACTCCCTTGGTAGAAAATCTGAAAATCTGCATGACAGAAAAGTACCAATTTGAGGACATCAGCACGACATGTTAGAGATGGTTTGAAGAGAAAGTGGCTGTCCCAATGGAGAGAAAATGTGTTACCACAAGCATTACAAAAGAGTCCCAGCAAGGGAAGAACCATAAATAACATTATATCCATTATATCATTCCTGAACTTCAATCTGTGAAATAAAACTTAGGGATGTAAAAAGAAATGAATACTATACACAAATTATGGTACAATCTCTGTCATAGGCATAAACCTCTTCACTGACCAAAGAAGTCTGTGTGCAAATACACAAGTTTATGTGTGTAAAATTGTTAACTTTAGTACCTGCAAGAGACTATAATAAAACCTTGAACTCAGAAACAAGATCATAAGCATTGCAGAAACAGCTTATATAAAAGCATATTTGTTCTTATTAGCTCTGGTTTGCTTCATAGTACTTCATTAGAGAGCTGTTCTTTCCAAAAGCTGGAGCTGAGCACTAATTATCCAGCTCAGAGATCACAGTTATGTCCTGAAATGCTAGGAATTGGAAACTTGCTGTCCTTCTGCATTTGCCAGGAAGGTCATACATCTGAAAGCTCAAGAGATATGTTCAGTCACATTTACTTCCCTTAATTAAAAATTGTTCACCTCTAAATAAGAAGACACCTTTTGGCTGTCTCAAGCTGAACATCAAAAATCTTGAAACATTGAAGATCACTGGTCATTTGAAAAAGCATCTTTTGGCTTTCCATTCATATGACCATTTAATTAATTTTGTTCCAGTCTGAAAAGTATGCTTGCACACCCAGGAGTTCAGCAGCTCTACCAATCTGCTTTCCAGTTTCACCTGGTGTAGGAAGAATCTCACCAACACATATAGATGAGGAAACATTCAAGCTGTCCTAGGCTTAACTGTAAGACAGGAACTCCTAAGAGACTAAGACATGACAGTTGTCATTTCTGAGTCTGAAAGCAGAAGCAGCAAGGTGTGTTCATGTAATATTATATATGTCCAAAACCCCAGAACTTTAGCTAACCCTTCAGTCAAGAAGACAGGAAGCTCACACTAGCATAAGCACCTAAACCAGGTTAAACATGTGTGTGTGTGGGGGGGTGTCCCCTCCCCATTAGCTTAGAGGAAGTCTAGTGTAACTATTTCAGAGATACAGTACAAAAATTAAACATACTCACTTTGTTAATTAGTAATACTTTCTACCTGCCCAGGAAAGCTAGGCAATTTGGTAGCTGGGTGGGTTCTGTGAGAAGCTGCTAGAAGCTTCCCCTGTGTCCGACAGAGCCAATGCCAGCTGGCTACAAGACAGACCTGCCACTGGCCAAGGCCGAGCCCATCAGCGACGCTGGTAGCACCTCTGGAGTAACATAGTTAAGAAGGAAAAAAAAACCTGTGCAAGTGCAGTCAGAGAGAGGAGTCAGACTATGTGAGGAACAACGCTGCAGGCACCAAGGCCAGTGAAGAAGGAGGGGGAGGAGGTGCTCCAGGCACTGGAGCAGAGATTCCCATGCAGTTCATGGTGAAGACCATGGTGGGACAGGCTGTCCCCCTGCAGCCCATGGAGGCTAATGGTGGAGCAGATATCCACCTGCAGCCGATAGAGGACCCCATGCCAGAGCAGGTGGATGTGTGAAGGAGTCTGTGACCCTGTGGGCAGCTTGGGTTGGAGCAGGCTCCTGGCAGGACATATGACCCTGTGGGGGGCCCACGCTGGAGCAGTCTGTTCCTGAAGGACTACACCATGTAGGAGGGACCCACACTGGAGCAGTTCATGAAGAACTGTAGCCCATGGGAGGGACCCGCGCTGGAGAAGTTTGTGGAGGACTGTCTCCCATGGGTGGGACCCCATGCTAGAGCAGGAGAAAAGTGTGAGGAGTCCTCGCCTTGAGGAGGAAGTAACAGCAGAGACAACGTGTATTGAACTGACCAGGACCCCCATTCCCTATCTCCTGCGCCACTCAGGGGGAGGAAGGAAAGAAAATCAGGACTGAAGTTGAGCCCGGGAAGAAGGGAGGGGTGGGGGAAGGTGTTTTAAGATTCAAGTTTTATTTCTCACTATCCTACTCCGATTTGACTGGTAATAAATTAAACTAATTTCCCCAAGTCAACTCTGTTTTGCCCATGACAGTGACTGCTGAGTGGTCTCTCCCTGTCCTTATCTCGACCCATGTGTTTTTCGTTACATTTTCTCTCCACTGTCCAGTTGAGAACGGGAGTGATAGAGCAGCTTTGGTGGTCACCTGGCATTCAGCCAGGGTCAATCTACCACAATAATGCTACTTTTCAGATATGCAGTTATTTCAAGTGGTCTATAAATAAGATGTAAGAGGAAAGAATCCGTATTGTTTTGTGCCAAAATAAAGATGAGCCCTGTATGCTGGGCTCTTATGCCTTGTAAAAAACAGGTCACACAATCAATACACATGAGCAAGAAACTCTAAAAACTGCTAAAAGATACTCTGGTCACATGACTACCATATTAAATTGTTCTTATTTAAAAATAAAAACAAAATATATGTCAAGAATGCTTTAAAATGCCTGGTTCTCAAAGTGAAATACCTGGCTATTAAAGTGCAGTAACATGAGAATATCTGTATATTAAGTAATTCTAAAGCATTTGCAAGGACGTTTTAAAAGGCTATTAATGAGAATGAGATAGAGGGTTTAAATACCGGCGCTATTTGTCACAGTATCCCTCTGCGCAACGCTTCTTGAGAAGTGATGAAAAGCAGAGTTATGATGAACGGTTTAGCAAAGAACTGAGTTGAAATGCAAGATGATGTTATTATAGGGGTTGTATACGGTCCCTCACAGTTACAAAGTGAAAAAGCATGCTTTACTCAGTGATCTTATGGCTGTTATGTGAGGCTAGGTACAGCCACAATACATAGGGGAACAATGGGCAGGAATAGAGTTACAGTCCCCAGGCGTGTTAAGACTGAGTAATTCATGAGATAGCCTGTTACTCAGCAAGTAAAGACTTACGGTGAAAATAAGGCCTTGTAATCTTCATCAAGAGTTGAGGATCTTCAGAAAAGTGATGAAAGAGTTTGAGTGCCTGTATCTTTAGAGGCCCACTTGTATGGTTTCGTAAAATTTGCCCTCTGAAAATGGAGGCATCCAAAAGCACTGGCTGAAATATCTTGTGGCTTAAGTTCCACGGGGCTGATGGGAAACTCTAATTTTATCCCCTCTGCCTGGAAAAAATCATCTTAAGCCAATAGATTTGAAACAGAAGATCCCACTATTTTTTTTAATTATTACTTTTTTAATTTTTTTTTTTTAAATCTCAGATACAAACAGTGAACAAATCTCCTCAAGGAATTGACTTGGCAAGCAGTGATCACAGTTCTACTGCATCCACAAAAGAGGTTAGAAAAGTCTTAAAATAACCTATGGGGCCACACAGAAGCAGCCAGAATCAATGTCAGCAACAGATCCTTTACTCTTAGCAAGTGCTGGCCTTGAGAACAAGTACTTATATCAGTATAATGTAAATAAAAATATTTTTCCTTACCATGGGAAGCAATATGAGAGTGAAGAAGTAGATCTTCCAATCGACGGCCATCTTCTCTCTTACTTCTGAACTTTAGTCAAGTTTTGCTTGTTGACACTATTATTAGGGCTGAAGCACACGCTCTCTGCAGATCTTTTGGTTAAGGTCTTCACGTCAAGACTCAGATCTCTGCAGTGAAAGAGGAAAACTATTATAAATATGGAAAACATGAAGACAATAAAAAAGAAATGGACAGAAAAGAGAGAATCCCACACTTGAACTGTGAGTTGTACATATTAGAGATCAACTGTATTTGTCTGAATTGCAGCTATTATAGATGGTCTTTGATACGTAATTTAAAGCCAAAGGACATGTCTGTATGGTCAGTAACTTGTATCATAGAAAATACTGAACAGATTCTGTAGCTGCAAAGACCTATATCGTACCCGAAGGAAAATGTAGGACAGTTTATTTTGAGCCAGAAAAAGGACCTAACTGTCTGTTTCATTTCTGAAGTCATGATTTGGCCTTCATGATTTTCAATAGTGTCTCAAAAGCATAACTGGAAGCTTTTTAGGAGACTGTATGACATGATGATTTACTCCCAGAGATCACTTGTCCAGATAACAAAATCTGTGACCAGAGTTGTTAATAATCTGATCGCTTTTTGAGAACTCAGCAATAGAGATGCAAAGAAATGAATTGTACTGTCAGGCTAAAGATTCATCCATGACATAAGACAGAATTGACTTATATGTTCTATAGTGTCATGCATATCTGTGACTTCCATCGTTTGGTCTCTGCCAAGGAGCTAGACAGGAGGTCAGGACATCAGCAGTATTGCATACCAGACATTAGCTCCATCCTAGCACCTCCTGCCATAACCCAGTGCTTAAAAATTCCCACTCGCTCCAAATCATGATGATTCCTCAAACAGTTTTTCGTTCAAGAGAACCTCTCTGTCTCAGTCTCTGGCTGGATCCAATCCTCATTACCTTTTAAAACACAATCCTGCCCCAGATCTCGATACCTCGGTGACACAGAGCTCTTACGTGATGCCCTACCTACAGTCAGGTTTTTAGCATGGAGATACACTTTCATATTCATTAGTTTTCTTTCCCCAGTTGCCCCTCACCTAAAATCATCCTTACATTGGCTTTACATGGCAAGGTTTTGGTAGCAGGAGGGCTACAGGGGTGGCTTCTGTGAGAAGATGCTAGAAGCTTCCCCTGTGTCCAATACAGTCAATGCCAGCTGGCTCCAAGATGGACCCAATGCTGGCCAAAGCTGAGCGCCTCTGGGATAACATGTTTAAGAAGGGCAAAAAACTGGTGTGCAACAGCAGCTGGCAGAAAGGAATGAGAAGATGTGAGAGAAACAATGGTGCAGACACCAAGGTCAGTGAAGAAGGAGGGGAAGGAAGGTGCTCCAGGTGCTGGAGCAGAGATTCTCCTGCAGCTCATGGTGAAGACCATGGTGAAGTAGATTGTCCCCCCCGCAGCCCATGGAGGTTAACACTGGAGCAGGTATCCACTTGCAGCCCATGGAGAACCCCACACCAGAGCAGGTGGATGTGTCTGAAGAAGGTTGTGACCCTGTGGAGATCCCACACTGGAGCAGGGTCCTGGCAGGACCTGTGGAGAGAGGAGCCCATGCTGGAGCAGGCTTGCTGGCAGGATTTGTGACCCTGTGGGGGACCCAGACTGGAGCAGTCTGTTGCTAAAGGACTGCACCCCATGGAAAGGACCCATTCTGGAGCAGTTTGTGAAGAACTGCAGCACGTGGGAAGGACCCACGTTGGAGAAGTTTGTGGAGGACTGTCTCCCATGGGAGGGACCCCACCCTGGAGCAGGGGAAGAGTGTGAGGAGGAAGGAGTGGCAGAGACAATGTGTGATGAACTGACCAGGACCCCCATTACCCATCCCTCTGTGCTGCTCAGAGGGAGGAGGTAGAGAAAACTGGGAGTGAAGTTGAGCCTGGGAAGAATGGAGAGGTGGGGGGAAAATGTTTTAAGATTTGGGTTTTTTTCTCATTATCCTGCTCTGATTTGACTGTTAATAAATTAAATTAATTTCCCCAAGCCAAATCTGTGTTGATTCTGATGGTAATTTCTGAGTGATCTCCCTGTCCTTATCTTGACCCACAAGCCTTTCATCATATTTTCTCTCCCCTGTCCTCCTGAGGAGGGGAATTGACAGAGTAGTCACCTGGCTTCCAACCAAGGTTAACACACCACACCCCTTCAGTGAATCCCTACCCTATAGACCTAATTTCTCTAAGATAAGCTCATCCAGAGGTCCTTTGGCAATGTCTATAGTAGTTTAGGTGCAACCTCTCTGCTCAGGAAGGTATGAGACTTCAGCCCCATGCGCATGAGCTGTGCCACACCAGTTTGTCTCAGAGCCAGACAACTGTCTCTCATCCGTTTTATTTCAAAGTGTAAATGAAGCCTTTGAATGCCAAGGCCCCTTTTAAAATCTTCTTGTCTGATGTAGGTTTCCTACATGCCACCACCTATCACCTCCATGGGCATAAACACAATTGGCATACCTCTTTGCAGCTAGAGAAATGTCTAAACAGACAAGCAAATGTTTGAGAAGAAAAGAAAGGGATCATAGATAACAACTAATCATAGATACAGAACACACAAAAAATTAGAGAGAGAATAAAGCAAAAGTATATTGGAAAAAATTTAAAAAATATCAGAGGGAAAGTGAGGAAATATAACAAAGAAAAAAGACTGAAAAGCAAACAGGCCAAAGACAGAACGTAAATAAAGGAATGACAAAGGCAAATATAAAAGAACTTTTATGATCAGGGGGCACTCAATTTTTATACCGACTACAACATACTGCCAAGACATCAGCATTTAGAAAGAAGAGAGCATTTCAATTAAAAAATAAAAAAGGAAAATTAACCTGCCTCTAAATTTTTCTCTTCTCTATCCAGACCCTGACTAAATGGAGAGAACAATGATTCATAAAATTACCTCTAAAATGATCTCTTTCTTCCATCCCCACTCGATCAGTCACTCGCACTGTGCTCTGGTACTGAATTTAATTACTTAACTGTATTTCTGATGGTTTATCAAATAATGAGGGACTGATAAGATCTCAGCTGAGGAGGACAGCAAACATCTGTGGTGACATTCAGCAGTGAGAAGTTTGAAAAAGAAAGTCACTCCATTAACAGAAGCAACAGAAAACCAGACAGACGCATTAGTGGACATGGGATTTGAAATTATTTCTTGACCATTTTCACTCCTGTGTGCAGGCCAGTCCAGAAAGGCCAGAGAGTAGTGTGGAGATTGGATTCTATCCTTGAATCCTGCCACTGTAATGCATCAGAAATACAATTTAAATACAATGGAAGGGTGGGAGATGCCTGACTAAACGGATGTACAGATACCCTGTGGGAAAGTGGTAACCTTTAGAATACACTCTTTCCAATACCTGAAGGCCCAGCTTTCCTTTAACCTGGCATTCACTAGGTTAGAATAGAGGAGAGTAGATGTTTTCTCTTTTATCTTAGTTTCAAAGGAACTTCTAAAGAGACAACAAGAACATCTGCAAACCATTTCATTGCCTTTCTTTCACATTTTGCAGAGAAAGTAAAAGAATCGACTTCATTTTTGCCTTCAAGGTAGTCATGGAAACCTGCATCAAAAACTGGGCTGAGGCCTTCCTATTGTCCACAGAGACTCAAGTGTTTATTAGGTAATAACAACTACCAGTTCCATGAACTTATGCCCGGGACCTGAAGCGGAACCTGCAGCAGGACCTGTATATATTGTTTAGCAGCTCCTAGCATGTATGATATACGTAGGTGCAGAGTCCACCTACTACAAACAAAAGGCTAGTTATCTCACAAACAGGAACTATCAGCTATGCTTTACTGGAAAAATGAACTTTTTAAAAATATGGGCAATGTTTATAAAACATATCCATTTCCATTCAACACTGGGAAAAGAAATAGATATATGAATATAGGATTTGGAAGGGAAGCTTGAATTATCATAATGTCTTCTGATATCACTGCTAGCCAAATCCTGTAATTTCATTAGTAAATTAGAGCTACCGGTGCTTCATGTTGTTGTTTTATCTGCATCTGCTACCTTAATAAAAATTAGTAAAGTCAGAATAGCCAATAGCAGGGGGATTGCACTTTTCAGCTATGCATATACAGTTCCCCAATACAAAAAAATCTTCAATTATCTCTGGTGAAAAAGAAGAGCTGTTTTAGTGTCTGAGAATCTGAAAATCAGTCAATAGTTGCTGAAACGGAATGGGCTTCAGGGGATTATTTCAAGCATGGCTGAAATACAGGAAGAAAAAAGGGGGGGGGGGAAAGACTTGTTTTGATCAGCTAATAACTTAAGAAAGTAATTCATCATCTATGAAGGTTGATTCATTTGTCCACTGTAGACACTTTCAGTGCCACAGCAGATTCTTTGAGTTACTTACTGACGAATCATAGGTACTTCAAGGGCAGGTTGGAAAAGCTCCAGCAAAACATGTTCTGCTGCAAGTGCCCATTTCTTTCCCCTATCTAAAAAGGAACTCTGGAGTGCTTAGCTCATATGTAGACCATGTTACAGAAGCCTAAAGGCTGGTGAGGAGAACTGCACCATGAAAAGCCCATAAGCATTAAGTGCACAATATGATGTCAGTAACCTACAAAGACAGATGATGAGTCCTTTCCAAGTAGGATGTGCTTACTCACAGGGAGTCGTAAAAGAATCACTGCTTAAAAGAATCAAGTAATACGTGGAGTTGTTATACAGCATCTCAGACAGAGTGTACCCATGTAGGATGAATGAAAGAGGATTTTTAGTGACTTTATGAGGCAGTTAGGAGCTGCGATTGAGATCTCACCCAAAAGAAAGAAACAACCTGATCTGCTAGGTTCCTTGTTACGGTCCTCTCTGACGTATGCCAGTGGTTTGAAAGGAAAGCAATAAATTTCAAAGCTGACCCACAATGGCTTAGACCAGTGGTGGTCAAACGTGAGTTCATTACTTAACTAATGTTAACTCAGTGTCTAGTCAGGGTTGCCCACCGCATCCTTCTTCTGCACCACGACCGAGCTACTACGCAAGCGTGGCAACCTGAAAGCTTCTGACAACATGCAGAATCAATTGAGCTTTTGCAGACTGAATATTCTACATTGTAGCAAATTCACCCACCCCCACACAGTTATCCCAGTGCTTTGTAGTGGCATGAAGAATATTTCCCTGTGCACAATAAACATGCGTGGAGAATGATGAGGTGCAAAAGAAAGAAGGGGGTGAGTAGAATACTCCAGCCGCCACCAGTCAGCCTGGCTCACAAACCACTCCCGTGGCATTTCCCAGTTCTCCCCAGGGAAGGGAACTCCACAGCTGTTTATGACACAAAGTTTGCTAGGTGAACGTCTTTGGCTTATATATGAACAGGCAATTATGTAATTGATACTCTATCTACCTTCTCTAGGCTCTCAACACAAGCTATGAAATCCAGTGCATTTTATTATTTCCCTCCTAAAACTTCCCAAATGCAGTACACCAGCTTCATAATTTATATTGAAGGGCATGGTGAACCTTCTTCACGTCAACTGAGACACTTGCTAGCAAGATATAAGCAGAGTTGGGGAAGCAACCCTTCAGTGACCCACTCACTGTCACCCAGTTTTAGAAGCCTAGAAGACGCATACTCACGTATGAGCTCATTGTCAAGTCTCTTTTTAGATAGTCAACAGAGAGAAGTAGACACATGAAGAAAGCAATTTGTTTAACCTATTTTAGCTCTCTACTTCATACTTTCTACTTCTCTCCCATGAGTGTAAAGGAATTCTTAACAGTTAGCTCATGTGTTGACAAGTATATTGTGGATATCTAAACTTGGGCAGAATAACCCCACCTCCAGTCTCTTCTGAAGTATATGGATCAGCAATATGAAACCCAAAACAGCAAAGTTTGAACTACCACAAAGGCTTGAGAAGGAATTAGACTGTTTAGGGTGTCAATAAATTGATGCTGAAATATTTAAGGTAACAGAAAAGCTAAAAGAAAATTTAACTGAATAGCAGACAGCAAGAGCTCTAAAGTTTCCCATAGAAAGTAGTGATTTCTATGATCCTATTAAGAAGTGATGGAAGAAGATCCTATTAAGGCAAACAAAAAGGACAACATCATGGCCTTTTTACTATCTTTAATATACCACTTATTATTTCTTGGAGTTTAAATATTTTGGGTTGTTTTCATTTACTTGCATTAATCTTTGTAAATTCACTGAAATTAAAGTACCTGCATGGATCACAGCAGCTGAGAATCTGGCTCTATCCTTCTTTTAAAAAACAAGATGACATTTATTTACTTTTCTCTCCTTGTGTGCTTAACTGGAATAGTGTCCTTGTTTCCAGTCACCATGTCTGTTGTCAATGACAAAACAGAATTTGAAGGGTGATTACGTCAGGAGGTATAAGACGTGGATTTTCAGAAAGGATTTACTGCTGCAAGGGACAAGTCAGCCCTTTTCAGCTACACATGAATGCCTTGAAGGCCTCAGGCAGAAATGCCACAAGCATTGGCAACCAGCAACCTGGGTTTTGTCACAGGATTGTCCACAAGGTAGGATGCAGCCTGTAGGACATCCAGCGATCGTTCTAACACATGAACTGATGTGGGAGTCACGTGTTGCAAAATGTCCATTAATGACAGATGCAAACAGGTAGTTTCTTCTACTAGCCAGTGTTTTCACTGTTCAGGGAAATTGTTGCTTTTTGACTTCAGGAAATAAAATTTTAAAAAAGAGTTGATACAATGCTAGCAGTAAATTTTCACGGAAATAGTTGAAAGAAACTTATTCAACCTGCTGCCTGGCCGAGGTATTTCAGTGTAAATGAACCAAGCCTGTCAGCAACACTCAGTAATAATCCTTCTTCTATCTGGAGGAATAGATTTTTTGATATTTTTTTTTATTTTGTGTAGCATGCAGAAAATACCTATGTATTTTGCTAGAAATCCCTTTTTTTAAATGAAGATAAAGGTGTGACAAGAAAAATAAGAAATAGTAAATTGCAGATGCTGTGACTCCCATATGTAAATGAGAGTCCAGATGTTTGAATGTTTCTACATAAATTAGGATTATCAATGTAATTGACTTCCATGAGGACTTGTGTAGGAAAGAAACCAGAGCAATGTGGTTTTGCAAGACAAAAAAAAATAACTGATAAGGGGGATTCACAGAATTGGGGGTTGTCAGGGACCTCTGGAGATTGTCTAGTCCAACTCCCCTGTTCAAAGCAGGGTCAGCTAGAGCAGGTAACGCAGGTCATTTAAAACCCATTTCCAATCAGGTTCTGAATATCTCCAAGTACTGAGACTCCACAAGTTCCATGTCCAGGGCAACCTGTTCCAGTCCTTGACCATTCTAACATTAAAAAAGTGTTTTCATATCTTTCAGTTGAATTTCCTATATTTCTGTTTGTGCTTGTTGCCTCTTGTCCTGTTGCTGGTTGCCACTGGGAAGAGCCTGGCTCCATCTCCTTTATGCCTTCCCATCAGATATTTGTACACATTGATAAGACGTCCCTGAATCTTCTCTTCCGAATGATGTCCCTGAATCTTCTCTGAGCCCTCTCAGTCTCTCCTCACAATTCCTTAATCATCTTTGTGACTTTTCACAGGACACAATCAATGCAGAGTGTTCTTATCTGTCTTGTACTCAGCAGCCCAGCACTGGACCCAACACTCCAGATGTGTCTCACCAGGGCTGAGAAAGAGGAAGTATCACCTCCTTTAACATGCTGCCAACACTTTTCCTCATGCAGCTGATGATGTGTTTGGCCTTCTTTACCACAAGAGCACTTTGCTGTCTCAGGATCAACTTTGTGTCCACCTTAGGTTCTTCACTGCAAAACTGCCTTCAAGCCAGCTGGTCCCCAGCCTGTTCTGGTGCATAGGGTTATTCCTCTCCAGGTGCAGGACTTGCATTTCTCTTTCTTGAACTATATGAGGTTCCTCTCTGCCTATTTCTTCAGTCTGCCCAGTTTCCTCTGAATAACACCACAGCCAAACACTTGGTCTATCAACCACTCCTCCCAAATTCATGTAATCTTCAAACTTTCTGAGGTGCACCCTGCCCCATCATCCTGGTTGTTAATGAACACATTAAACAGCATTGGTCACATCCAAATGTGAACCTTTACAGTTCAGCCCATTCTAACCAGGATCTCCTTACAGTCTTAGAATCATAGAAACACAGAATGTTTCAGGTTGGAAGTGACCTTTAGAGGTCATCTAGCCCAACCCCCCTGCAACAAGCAGGGACATCTTTAATTAGATCAGGTTGCTCAGAGCCCCGTCCAATCTGACCTTGAATGTTTCTAGGGATGGGGCCTCCACTGCCTCTCTGGGCAACCCATTCCAGTGTTTCACCACCCTCATTGTAAAAAATGCCTTTCTTGTATCCAGTCTAAATCTACCCTCCTTTATTTTAAAAATTACTCCTTGGCCTGTCATGACAGGCCC
>VZTL01040187.1:8934-22668 GCA_013400535.1 Scopus umbretta
ATCTGGGATGGACAGTGGGTGGATACTTTATCTAGTATTAGATAAAGGGTGCCAGAAATCATGTTACTTTGTGTATCAGGTGGTGAAGGCCTGTCTTCAGGAGCAGTGTTCAATCATGGAAAAGATGAACCTCTCACTTGGCATAGGAAAAGAGAGATGTGGCCAGTGATACGGCATATTGGCTATTGGCTGCAAACCTTTCTGTATGAGCGCTCCTGTGCTTATGGCTGCAGAAGATAGGTAACCAATGAAAAATGTGTATTGGCAGTGTTTAAGATGGAAGGAATAATACTTGTAATGGCTTTTTTGCTTGGTGGGAGGGGGATAATGTGTTTGCAAACCACTTAATTCTGGTATGTTTTTTGAGTCCAATAAGATGTTTTATACAAGTAATTGAGATAAGGAGACGTAGTTGTGAAGAGTTCTGTGACATGTTTGGAACACATGGCATGAGATTGCTCTGTGCAAAAGTATTTCATTAAGTTTTACAAAATAGCTTGCTAGATTCAAAGCTTTGACTTAAGACTGCAGTAAACAGCATGAAAGCACTTTGCTTTTTTGTGCTTTAAATAGTCTGGTGAAATCTTGCACTAACCATCATTAGTCTTCAACTTAGAAGTGTCACGTGGCTGTTGGGCTGTTGTCCAAGAAATCAATGGTTAGACAAACTTTTGTTCTGGAATATTGCCATGTATCAGTCTTAGTAACTGGGCAAAAAAGTAGAGGTTTGTTTTTTTGTTTTTTTTTTAGTTAAATGAGCGGTAGGCTATAAGAGGAGTACCTTGCAACCACAAGGAAGATACAATGGTAGCTCTGCATAAACGCTTTGCTAACTTTTAAGTAATGAGGTCCCTGTTAAGGTGGGAGGTTTTGTCTGTTGCTGAAGAACTTGTCTTGCCAGTGGAGGCTGTAGATCCATAAACAGTGGCAAGTGAGCAACACTAAGCTAGCAGGGGTTCTCTCGCCACAGCACCCCTACTGCAATGCAAGTGCATTTGCTGCTGTGAAGCTTGCTTGAAGTAATGGATCCTAGTGAACAGACATTTCAGTGTAAGCTGGACTGTGAGGCTACCAGCCTGCAGAGAAGTGTCCTGCCTTGGCTGCAGTTGTATCATGTGCCAGCTTCAGTGAGGTTGCTGCCTTCTGGTGCAGGCAGGCTCTTAATTGTATAAACTTGCCATATAAAGCTTGAGTATGAGATTTACCGATTAAAAATCGGCACTGAAATAACGGTTGCGAGAGGGACTCCTTAAGACAGTCAACGTGGACACAGCAGAGCGAGCAAAGTGTTAGACTTTGCCCAAGGAAAGGTAACTCTGTATTGGAGAGTATTTAACCCTGACTTGGGGTCAGTAGTTTTTCTGCACACCCCCTCCTGCAGTTCAGAAGACAAAAATTTGAGTTGTAATCTGGAGTGTGAATTAATTTAACAGATAAAGGGTAATTTCAGGTGAGTGGAATACAGATGGAGGCCTTTGTATGCTACATAAATGTATGTGTCAATGATTTACAGTCTTTGTACTTTTTGTTATTAGAACTGGTATTACAAGCATTTTTGCTTGTCTGCCCTTGTTGCCCTTGGAGGCTATAAACTGGAAAAGTAAAACTAAAATGGTGAATTCCATTTTCTTTCAAACATCATGTGGCTTTTTACTTGATAGTCCAGTTGAGCTATCAGGGCTATGAAGACAGTACTTCCCTGCCATTGTCTCAAACTTCCTGCAGGCTCCGGAGGACAAAGTGGTGTTTGATGCTCAGAAGAATGGCTGTATTGAGTGGGACAAAGTCTGCCTCGCTCAGTATTCTGTCTGAGGATGACCAGTATAAGAAGCAGGAGAAGTATAGAGAGCCTTTCCAGCAGTTTGCTTGGGAATTTCCTGAGGAGATTTTGATTTGTACTTGGATACTACTTGGCAATTATGACTTACCTCTGTTTAAAAAGATGTGAAACACGAATGTTATGTGGGCTGTAAAACATATGAAGTAGTGTGTATGTTAGTAACTGCAGGGAGGAGGGGATTAGGAGGGGACCGAAGTAAAAGCTTTTTTTTTCCTCCTTGAAGCTGATGTTGCTTTCAGCTCTCACATTAATGAAAGCAGTGGTAGGTGGAATCCATTTAAGGCCCTAGTGCTAGGCCAACTTTACTGCTTAATTGAGCTATGTTGGAGGTGAAAATTTGAAGTATTGGGGTGTGCTCATACCTTCAGTATCCCTGAGCTACGCTTCAGGCTTCTCACTAGACCAATAACCACTATTTTTCCCTTTGATTGGAGTTCTCGGTAACTGAAGGAACATTGTCCCAGCAATGATGGTCCTAGTATTATGGTTGCAGGTAAGGAATGTTTGAAATCTGTCCTGAAATAAAGTTCAGTTGTTATCTTATATATGTGGAAAGGAAGAGATGAATGGACTGAAATAAAACAAATGCTTAGAGCTTATATTGAAACTGCTAAGTTGATTGAAAAGTAAAGGTTGTATTCTTAGATCAGCCTAAGATCATTGAAGGAGGAATATACAGCTACCATGTCATGTTACTTTGACAAAATAGGAAATAATTTGCCCTAGCCTTAGTTGTTTGTTTTTTTCAGTCAGAATGAGGGACGTTGCAGATACCATAGCGTCCTGAAAGAAACACTTGAGACTTAAACTCTCTAAGTGTGTTAGCTCCGTCTAGCAGTTAGGTCATTTTCTGCAGCAGAAAATAAAGCAAATTGCTTCACTGTCTTAGTTTAATTTCTTGCACTTCATCAGAAAAGTGCAATATTGAAGCATAGCAAGTGGCAGTTCTTAATGTCATTTGGACTTCACACGTTTAACAGTTCAGAGCATGCTTATTCAGTCCACAGTGTATCCTGGAATAAACATTTTCTGAGAATAGTTGGATTATGTAGTTTCTGGTTCTGAAAATTAAGTTACCTATTTGCTATTGCAAACAAAAAAGCAGTTTTATTTGTGGGAATTAATGCTCCCCCCTCTTCCTGTTTTACAGATTATAAACCACATAAGTTTAACGGCAGGAACAGGAGTTACCTTCAGAACATTTTTAAGTAGTGTTTTATAATAAATGGTATTGCAGTGCTGAGAATGTTACCTCAAAAAAAAAAAAAAAAGCCAAACCCCTTCATGGGGTAGCAACAGTATCTGGGTTTTTCAAAACATGTTTTTGAAGAATTACAGTTGCCAGAATTGGCTTGTCTTCATTTACATGCACTTGAACTTAACAAGTTCTGTTGCTAGTGAAAAGTTGTTCAGCGTAGTTTCTGCCAATTCGACATACAGGCTGTGAGGCTGCTGAAAACCCTTTTTTTCCCATGTAAAAGGATCTTTATATGATGACCCTTTGGCAGGGTTGGCTGCAAGGTGTTCTGCTGTGTTGCTTTTTTTAACTGCTATGAAGAGATGACGGGAAATAGTATGAATACTTTCTTCTAGGAGTTTCATGTAGTGTTCTATTAGAAAGGTAACACTGAACAATTGTAGCAAATGCTAGGTAGACTTTCTATAAACGTGCAGCCCCATTATGAGCTATGCTGGATATGGGAAATCCCAAAGCTTTTAGCTTACAAAAATGAAGAAAGATGGTTTGCTAGGAGCTCCACAGATTTGAAGAGACCCCTCACTTTCTTGTGAGGATCCAAAATTATCAAGAACTGAAGACCACCAGTGCTACTGCCTGATAAGATGGCAGGAGGAGAAACATCCTTGTAGATGTTCTCCCTCTGTTTCTGAGGGTATGCTTCTTAAAGAGTACTTAAACCTCTTGGGGTCATCTGAATGTGGCAGTCTATGGTCCCTGTGACTTACAGGACTATCTCCTTTCCCTATGGTAAGGAAAGGATAGCCTTCACATATAAGACTAGCAATCAGACTATCTGGGTAGTAAACTTTTTAAGTGCAAATAGAGTCTTAGAATATTGGAGGAGTAGAAAGTCAAATACTTACTAAATGAAAGATCTTCCACCAAAGGAATCAAAAAGGAGTTGTTGAGAATATTTTTGTGGTCTAAGTCCATGCTACTATGTCTTCTGCAGTGACATAAGCCTAACTTCCTACCCTTAGAAATGAGACTTGCTGTAGTGTGCTCCCAGCCTCTGGTCTCAGGACAGCAGTGACATACCCTAAAGTTGTGACATACTGTGGACAATGTTATTCTTTGGCCCTTTTGATTTCAAATTTTAAATTCTTCTGCCATGGTTATGTAGAGGGCCTTGTGGGCAGTGTGTCATTAGTGAGCTGTGGTGAAAGGACCGTTGTCTTCATGATGGCTATTACCTGGCTGCACTAACCTTAAAAGGAAAAAGCCACTTCTGTTTTGGGTTGAAAAACTTGACAGTGATCAAGATGGTTGCTCATAATGACACTGTGTTGTATCCTTACCTGCCTGTAAGAGAAGAAAACGCTTGCCCCTTGATCTTACTTGCTGCTTTTCCCTAAAGGCTAGTTTGGGTTTTCTAGTTGTGATTTTTCCACTGAAGTGTGACCAGGAAAATGTATTGTTGATTTTCAACTAGGAAAACACTTCTGAATTGACAAAAGGGTCAAATTGACAAAAAGGTATGTCTGGTCTTTCCCGAAGTTACAATTTCTATACATAGAGCAGATCATCTATGGAAGCTTGGGCTATCTCCCAGCATGAGCCTTCTTACTCTGGGCCAAGGTTGGGACCTTGGTGTCCAAAACTACTGTGTAGTCCTCAGCTCTCTTCTGATCTCCAAAAGATCCTATTTCTTCTGTACTAGTCCTGTATTGCTTTCCTCAGAGGAGTTACCCATTAAACATCCCAGAACCAAGGCAAAATTACAAGACTGCTGTGTATCCACATGGTATTAATCCCAGAAGGTCTATAAAAGCAATAGCATATGAAACTTCAGTGAAGGGAGTGGAAAAAAGGTCTCTGAGAAATTTTTCTCTGTCTGGGATTCAAGGATATAATAATCGAATTCAAATACCTGTTGAGCTGTTAAAAAAAAAACCAAACCAGTTCCTGTAACTGATGTGATTTGACAGCTGTGATGTGCTCTTCAGAAATCGGGGACAGAGCCTGCAAGTAAGAGTTGCTGATTAGCTAAATTGCAAATCTATTGGGAATGATAGCTAGCTCTGGGCTTCAGGTTGCTTCAGATGTGGAAGGGAAACAGTTCCTTCCCCACTTCTGTGTTGATACTGGGCACTGTGCTGGAAAGTTGCAGGCGATAAAGTAGGAGTTAGAAAAAGGTGGAAGGTGAGTAGTATTTTAAGTAAAGCTCTTTCCTACTCACAATTAATATAGCAGGGCTAAAAGTCAAATGTACTTCTTTGTATAGTATTCTCAGAAGAACCATAACCATTTTTCTTGTTCAGAAAGATCTCAATTCTGCAGAAATAGGCTCTGTTGAGCTTGCTCTTCTCTTGACTGTTCTGAAGGCTGGCTAGGAAACAGGCACCTCAGATTCATTAAAAAGTCAGAAATTAACTTCTGTTAAGATGATAGCCTCTTCTGTAGCAGCAGCAAAAAGAAAGATCGGCAGAATTGGCATCCAGCCCTGGAAGCAAACATTCTGAGCTTCTGCTAGAGCTTCCAATAGAAGTATGATGAAGAGGTTTTAAAAAATTGCTGGGCTGTCTTTATTTCACATATGGTCTAATCCTACCTCTCAAATTTGGTGATTAAGATAACTAATATAGGAAATGTTCTGTCTTGGGCCAAGCGACAGTAAGTTATCCATGAGATACTTGCTTTCTGTGGTTGGCTGAGACAGTCTCCCCTTTCACTAAGGGATTTAACCTTAACAGGAACTTGGTATGGCTTTGCTGGGGAGTATAGACTGATTGCTTGCTAAGAAATCTGACTAGCAACTAGGGAGTCGGAAAGAGCCTCAGAGGAAATACTAATGTGTTATCAGCACTATTGCCATCAGCCTGAGGGTGGACAAACCCATCTGTGTTACCTTGGCTGAGCTATAGAAAGCAGGTGAACTGCTAAGCTGGGAATGTCTCATGTTTGGTTTTGAAAGGTATTTGCATCAAATGTGCATGGCTTATAAAAGTTTCTACCTTAATAGCCCTCCTTTCTCGTTTCTGGTTTTAATTTTTTTTCCATTGCGTGCTTAGGTTGGATTTGTTCACAACATTTTCAGACTAAAAGATTCTTCTGAGTGTTGCTTACCACCTCTTTTGGCCACAGCAGATCTGTATCAGTAGTGTTGATCTGAAATTGGCTAACGGTTTCATACATCAAATTTACTAACCAGGACTGATCTTTTAATAGAAGTTTAAAGGGGTTCAGAATAAATATCAGCAGTAAATTGCAAACATTTACCTTTTAGTATACATGAGAAGATCTCTTGAGTAAGAATTTTTTTGTAATTTTTCTTGGGAGAGATGTAAGCTATTGCTGTGGATGTGACAGTAAAATCTAAAAGCACCTGAACTGGAAGGGTATGGAAGAATTTAGAAACCCCCGCAGTTAACTGCCATCAGTGATTCTAACAATTGTTTTTATGGACATGCTCAGGCAGCTATATTGATCCTGCTGGAACTAAGAATTGATGTATTGGCAGTAAAAATGTATATTCTCACACAGCTGCATTGGCTCCTCTCACTGCTCCATGCCTCCAAACATTGCTATCCATTGGTACGTAACTCCAGTTGGAGAACACAAGAGCTACTGGAAATGTTTTTGTTAATTTGAATGTGGCTTCAATGAACAAGTTCACAGGCTTATCAGCCACATATTTAACTAGCCATAAACTGATAAAAGATTTCTGAAAAATTGACCTTGATGGATTTAAGTTTTCAAAATGAAACTTCCCCGTAATTGTTCTTACTCGCTGCTGCTTTTAAAATCTAAACTTCAAAAAAGAAAAACCAGCCCTGTATATTTTTACAGGATCAAAGAGACACTTCTAAGTTTATTTTCTGAAGGCAGATTGAAAGCATAATGTTCTTCATATGTCCCCTACAGATCACAGAATAGCAATTTTTTTCTAGTGCCCAGCTGCTAGGTAAAATTAAAACTTTGCTTCCCTAAAGAACTAAAATATTGCTTCTAGCAGCATAATGCAGCTGTGTTCGTCATACCATATTAAATTACAAATTTGTTTGGATTTGAGAACAGGTGACGTTGCCTGCACTGCCCTGTGCAAAACATTAAAGAGATACCTGGTTACTGCCACACAAGCTGGAAAGGGTAAACTTGCACACATGTACTGAAGCTCTGCGTTAGCTTAAGATCCAATTCTAAACTCTCTCAAGGTCCATGTAAAAGTATAGAGATCTTCCACAAGATGACTATTGAAATGCAGCAAGCAGAGCCTGAGGTACTGATAGTAATAGTTCCTCGTCCTTGTGCTCTAGTCTGGAGTTTGTGCTGTAAATGAGAACTCCCTTAGTGCAGCATACTCCAGGCACCTTAAAAAAAAAAAAAAAAAAAAAAAAAAAAAGCAGCCATATACAAAAGGCTGTATTGTCTGCTCTTGGGATCTGCAGAAATGCTGCGTTTATGTTGTTCCTTCTGCCTTGTACCTGGCAAGGATTGTAAAAGTGGGGGAGGGGGAAAGGGAAGATTGTTCTGTTCTTACATGGACCTTGAAGACACAAGGTTATTTGGGTTCACCCATGCTTGAAAGGATTTTTAGGCTGGTTGGTTACATGTTAAGTAGGCTGAACACTTACCCTGAAAGCTCTGCATTGCAACTGCTGCATGAAGCACTTTCCCTTCTGAGTAATCAATGTCATTACTAGTCAACTAAATAGGCCTGGGATGTGAGCCCAATCACTGGCAATGGATCATCCGTGCCATTAAGGGTTAACGGATCTGATGCCTGGGCCAGCTATCACAGTCTCGCATGTAGTATTTGGGCATGGTTTAGAGGTTAAGGTGGATGAGAGCTAACTACGGCAATGGAAGCTGTGCTGTCCGTGTTTGCCTTGCGGCTGGAGAACAGCCCATGACCTGTCCCATCTACCTGCATGGCAGTGGCTGCTATGTCCGCTGTCCTCTCGTGGGAAAGACGCCCAGACCAGGGAAGAATATTCTGCAACCTAACGACATGCTGTCTGCCTTTGGAGATGAGCTTAGTGCACAAAGTAACTCACGGGGGGTTAGATGATCCCAAGGGTCCTTTTGTTCCATCTTTCAGTCAGCTTTTATAAGCGTGCCAAATACTGAAATCCCGATGGCTGCTAGTCAGGACATGGAGATGTTCAGGGACTGCTGTACAGGGATGTAAGGGCAGGGCTGGGTGGGTACCCAGAGCAAAGGAAGATCTAAACAGAGCAGTCAGTTCTGCATTGACACTTTCACTTGTGGCTCTACTGGGTGAGTTGCAGCTTCAGCACTTGGCCGCCTTGCACTGCGCAAGTGGACAGGATAGCACTACTGTCCTGAGATGACTCTGAGATGTTTCAAAGATGGATACTGATGAGGAATGCTCTCTGCAGTTCTTTTGCATGAGTCCTTCTCATAAGGCAGAATGCGCTAGGACATGGAGGAATCTGTTTTCTCCAGCCCCTCCATGCTAATTTGATGAAAACTTTGGAGGGGGACAACTCTTGCCACTACTTTGCTGAATATATTGTCTCCTCTTTCCATGGAGCTTTGCCAGGTGCTGACCTAATGGTAACACTCCTCTGTATAAGAGCTTGAAAGCATCAGATGCTAAGGGGAACGGGACAGAAAAGACAGTAGTAGTTGTGTCCCAACTCTCGCTTTTGTACCTACAGCAATAGTAAAGCAGTATTTTTTTTTTTTTTCCCTTCAGTTTGGGAAGCCTTTTCCTCTAGTTCCCTCACTCTTGATAAGCTTGTGAGCTATTTGTATAGGAAGCCTGTGTTCTTTAGGTCTGTAGTGGGATGAGGAATATGTGATTAGAGGGAATCTGGGGGAAGGTGAACATTTGCACTTATACTTCTGTAGGAAGTGGGAAGGGTTTGGGATGAAAGGAACAGCTCTGTGATTGCATGTTCTGCTTGCTGCAATGACAGGGTATTTGTACCATCAGACTGAAGAGTTAAGACCAACATTCAGTTTCCAGTAGTGGGTATTAGCTAAGGGAAAAACACAAAGATAGGGCAACTATAGATATGATAATACTTCCTAGTATGCTCCTCCAGCCTACGCTAATTTTTGCTGCAGACTTTAAATTAGGCTGATATTTCTGCAGTTAACAATTTTAGGTGGTAGTTTCTCCCATTAATTAAGCTAGTTACTTTGGGGGTGTATGGCAATACCTACAGCTTCATGTGACAGTGAATCCCCCAGCTTAGTTGCATGTGTGTAAAAGTAGTGCTTTTTTTGCTTTGCTGTCTGCCAGTGTGATTTGGTGCCTCCTCGCTCTTCCCCTTGGAAGAGAGAGTGAACAGTTACTCTCTAGTTTTCTCCATGCCACTTTTGACTTTGTAGGCCGGTATTATGTTCCCTCATTTGTCTTTTGTCCATGTCGAAGGTAGAGGTTCTCAGTAATTCCTAACACTGCTTTTTTTGCTGGTAAGCATAGGGCATTTATCGTTCTCTGTTACAAGGCTGGGCATCTGGATTCTGAGTGGTAATAGTCAGTTTGCGATAGCTTTGAGTGGGTATTTCTACATACACATGGAAGCAACTTCACTGTTTTGAGTGCGTGCAAAAATAAAGTGCTCTCCTCCTCCATCCCTCTTTCAATACTTACACATTAACCTACAGCATACTCCAAAATACACTGAATTCTACAATGATTGCTCTGAACCCCTGGCTGATAAACAACTGTGTTAAAATGCTCCAACTCAAATTAGAAAAAAGATAAAGGTATTAATGGAATGTGAACTAAACTACCTTCTACTACTTCTGTTGTGCCTTTCTCGTACAATGTCAGCTCTGGAATGTTTGATTTCATGGGGGGATGTACCTGTGTGTGGCGGCGGGGGGGGGGGTGCATTGACTGGAAAGAGGAAAAAGCAGTGGTTTTGGAAAGGAGGACTTAAAAACATAGATATTTTGCAGAAATAAGCCATCCAACACCCTTTCTTTCACGGGCACTGTTGCTGTCATACAGCCATAAAGCAATAAGGAGAGAAGCAGTTCAGAAAGAAGTTCTTTCAAGATCTTCAGTCCATATATAAAATTCGACACCAAAAGAATTCTTGGAAGAGCCCCATTCCTCTGAATTGCTAGGCTTGTTCTCTGCCTGTGACTATCTGGACAAATATTTAGCAGAAGGCAGGTGGCTTCAGCCTGAAAAGCCCTGAAATGTACGGTGTCAAGTCTGTAGGAGCAGACTCCTGATGCATCTTGTAGAACTAGAAGGATTAAACATTAGTGAAAAATTAGTTACTTTGGGTTTTGGATTGGGGGGGTGGAGGGAAGTCTTTCCAAATCTCAAGAAAGAAACATCAGTCAGTGGGTAGTGTTGTATTTGTAAAGGTCAGGATAATTAACCATATTGCAGAATTCATCCATCTGCTCAAGCAGGGCCACCTAGAGCCAGCTGCCCAGGACCATGCCCAGATGACTTTTGAATATCTGCAAGCATGGAGACTCCACAGCCTCCCTGGGCAACCTCTGCCAGTGCTTGGTCACCGTCACAGGGAAAATGTGTTTCCTGACGTTCAGCGAGAACCTCCTGTGCTTCAGTTTGTGCCCGTGGCCTCTGGACCATAATCACTGGATTTGCAAACACCTATTTGCTGCTTTTGTTTTCCTGTTGGAAGATGTGAAAGGTTTGAAGAGTTAGCAGGGTCAAAGTTAGAGCCTTAGAAATCGTTTAAATAAATGGGGGAATAACCTTCATTTTGTTTTAATTAGTGCTACCCCTGCCTAGTTTTAGAAGAGTGAGAAGGTGCACAAAAGATATAACTGGAAAGAATGCTGGAAAAAAACTGTCTATTACTTAAGTTTAGTCTGTTTTTGCTGAAATCATGTGACAATTTTAGATTGTATGTTACTTTTTAGAATGGAAGAACTCTCAAATCTGCATATTAAAGTATAAGACTGAGCCATTCAGTCATATATGAAAAGCCTTCTCCTGAAGAGAATTTCATATATCTGATTCATCTCCTTTTGGTTAATTTCTGACTTGCATTTTTCTCTTAATAGGCACAGGCCTTGTATTTTGTAACTCAACCCATCTTTTAAGACGTAGAGCCTCTGACTAGTAGAATGAAGAAATTAAACGGGTAACTTTCAGTTAAACAGGTAGTTCCCCAAATCGTCTTATTTTACTAAGGATCTCAGGGCAGTAGGCCAGTGGCCAACTGTGCACTACAGCGAATAAACCGCAGACTGCAGTCCCTTCTTGAAGTTAGACATCCTTATAATACACAGATATATTAAGACTTGGCAGTCTTAACCGAGGAGGCTAAGGGCTGGGAACGGATTGGAAAACCTATTGCTGAGAAACCCCAAGAGCAGCTGAGTCATTTCAGAATTGTGCTGTGGCAGACATAGCACAGGGGGCTTGTTTAGTTATTACAAGCAGTGATATTTGCTGTATGACCAGAGCGATCTGCCCCTCTAACATTGTAGCTGGTGCGTTTCATAGCTCAAGTATAGCCAAGTCTATAGCTGAGCCTAAATTTCCAATGTGTGCGTGCCTGGGGACAGGCTAATGCTGTGCAATCTTAATGGGCCATCATAGAAACTGAAGGCAAGGTTCCTGTTGAGTCACCTAGACTTTCATTCTTTATTTAGGATATAATTCTTTCACTGTACATAAGTAGCTCGAAAGCAAAAATTAAACTTTTAATCCTATAGTCAAATTAAACTTATTTTTTCACTGCTTTAGTCACACTACTCTGTAGTTGGTCCTGTTATAATCGCTGGTTTTACCGTGGATGTGCTGGGGTGGCTCAGACGTCCAGCTGTGGCTTCAGTGAGGCTCTACAGCGGTTAACAATTGGACTAGAAGCAGGCAGGGGTTTCATATTCCAGGAGAACTTGTGAATTAACACAACTTTCATTAAGGCGAGAAGCTGTCAAACTTTCAGACGTGTGCAGTGAAACTCCCCTTGTAAATCCAAGTCACCAGATAAGTGCCTGCAAATGTTCCTGGCAGGATGTTTTTTCAATAGATGTTCTACACGACTAAAAAAAGAAAAAAAAGGAAAATAATTTTATGATTTCATGGATCTTTTCCTGGGCATACTGCTTTTGTCTTTGTCCTACTGATATTAGGGCTAATAACTGAGATATATTTAGAGGAACTGCACGTCAGGCTCTCTGCTTCTTCCTTTCTACATAAAAGTTCAAAGGATCAAATAGCTGCAACTCTGACTCTGGGTCAGCTGTGATTTTAAATACGGGTGCAAATCTGTTCACTGCATTTATCCTAGTCTTTTTATTGTTTTTACTTCCATTATATGGAGGAAAAGGAAAGTGTATAAAAAGTTTTCCTTCTAAAAACGGGCCTGAAAGTGGGAATTTCTCAGGAGTTAGCCACCTGTAGTTAGTCAGATCCAGTAACTGAGAATTTTAATGGAACATTTTTGACTGTTTTCATTAGTTCCAGAGAACAAATTCATTCATGAAATTTAGGTATTATTCTGGCTTACACCTGTAAACACCTCACTGAAACACCTTCTATAAATGTCTGAAAATAAGATGTATTGGTGCCATATTTTCCCTGTAACATGCTCTCCAAATTGTTTTTTGAGGATATTACTCTCATTGCCCAGCAGATAGCTATATTTTTGAAGAAAGTCATTAATTTTTGAAGGGGGCAACACACATTTTTATAAAGAATATGATTAAAAATACAAGTTTGCACTAAAAAATTAGCTTTTTGTTTTACTAAAATTATTTTTCAGAAAGTTTCCTTTTTTTTTTTAAAGTAGGGGAAAAGTTTGAGTAATAATTTGAAACTGTCATTAGAAATAATTCTAAATTAGATGGAGTATTTGATATAGCGTACAGCTGCCCTCTGTTTGGTGTTATTTCAGGCTAACCTGTGGAGCGGCTCAGTTTTTAACGACGCCTTAACGCACCAAGTGCTTGAAGAGGTTTTTCTTGTCTCGCTGAATACCAGTTGTATGCTTCACATACTGACACTCCAGCATGTGAGCGTTTGTTGACAGTGAACTAACCGTGTAATTGTCTGTGCTTGCTCCACTCTGCAGGTTATTTTAAAAGTATTTTAAAGTATTTTTAAAACACTGGAGATGCACTGAAGGTGTTTGGCTGGACTAAGGGGCAGCAGTCGCTGGTCAGCTTGTCGCTGAGCTGCCTCAGAGGAAGTGAGTAATATTGTGTGTGCCTTCCTGTCTTCGTTTTGCCGTCTTTATCTGGAGCTGCAGGTCTGGCAGAGCTTAGGAGGTTGGGTTCCGAGTTTCTCGTGGGAGGCGTGCAAGTGAGACATGTCAGGAACTGCAATTCAGAAGCGTGCAACACGGCTGGCCAGCAAGGGGCCTGCATCTGACCACGCTCCGTGCTTAGACCCACCGGCCCGAGAAAGTTGAATCGTGAACGAGCGGAGGCTCCACGGCCGGCTACGGGGCAAAGGCCTCCGTGCTCCGGGCAGGCGCGGGAANGCGGCTGAGGGGGGAAACTCCCGTTCCCCTTGGAAAACCGCTCCCTGCCCCGCACGACGGTTACGGCGGGGCGGGGCGGGCCGGGCGCTGCCGGTGTGGAGAGCCCGCCTGAGGGGGGAGAGCCGCCGGCGCCCCTCAGGGAAGGGGGCGAGGCGCCTGCCGCCACCCAAGCGGGAGCGCCGAGCCCGGCTGCGGCGGGAGCGGAGCGCTGCCCGGCTCTCGGCTGGCCGGCAGCCACACAAAGCGCCGCTCTG
>VZTL01040187.1:23934-41434 GCA_013400535.1 Scopus umbretta
GCAGGTCTGCTCTTCCTCCCACCCCCGCCATTGGCTTCTTGCTCCCTTTCTAACTTGTTCGGAGCCTCTTAGGGAGTGTGTTAGAGAGACGGAGAGAGGGAGGTGAGTCAGAGTGTCTGGCTGGGTTGTGTAAAACCTGCAGTGAAAGCTACCCCACCCCCGCCAGGCAGTGGTGTTAGGGCTTTCCTTTGTGTTAGTGCTTCTTTTGAGGAATTTCGTGCGTCTCCAAAATTAAAAACTACCAGGGAACTGGTCTGCGGGGTTTGTTTGTTTGTTTTGGGTTTGTTTTTTTTTTTTTGTAAGAATAGGGCAGTCTGTTGCATGTATTGTCACTTCAATTGTTCTCCTTGAAGATATTTTTAGCTTAATTATGATGCTTATTGCATTTGAACAGATATCTGGAAACATGGCTACTGAACATGTTAATGGGAATGGTACTGAAGAGCCCATGGATACTTCTGCTGCAGTTACCCATTCTGAGCATTTCCAGACATTGCTTGATGCTGGTTTACCACAGAAAGTTGCTGAAAAACTAGATGAAATTTACGTTGCAGGTAAGATGTAAAACTTGCAAAAACCACGCTTACAATATTTTATTGGATTCTGCTGTCTTTGGGCTAAAAGAGCAACTTTTTGTGGTTTCCAAAAGTATGGGAACTGCAGTCTTACCAAAATCTGTGGATGTTTTCCATTTAGTGGTTTAATTTGTCATAGTATTTTTTAGAGAAAAGTCTTGGCCCAGGCCACTTGGGCTGAGGGGTGGGAAGGAGGAAAAGCATGCAGGTGTGACCATGGCAACAGATGATTTTTAGGAGGAGTAGGTGATGTGGTCTTTGTGCATTTTTTACAGTAGTTGTAGGTAACTGTAAGGAACTGAAGCCTTGGTATGTATTCATCTTCTCATGTAAATGACACTTCGTGACATAGCGTTTGGGCTCATGGATGCAAAGGTTATTGTACTGGTTCTCTCAGACATGGTAATAGCTAGCATTTTTTTAAGCTTGTTTTTTTTTTTTTTGATTGTGGTGGTTACTTTTAGTGCTGCAGTTTATTTGGCTTTGTAGTCTTCTCAAAATGTACCAAGGTACCATTGCTAGGCAAACTAAGTCAGGTTTTGATACATCTTTCTGAACTCAGCTTCAGGATATTGAAAATAAACTTGGCCTGTGTAACATCTGGGTTTCACAGAAGTCAAATAAATACATAAACGCAGTAACTGTTACTCTGAATCCTAACTTCTTTTGACACTTTTTTGATGAAAAGAAGGTTAAACACACTGAATGTTTAGCTTTAAGAGGACTAAGTGATTTCTTAGGTATAGTAAATTACATTAATCAGTGATTGATTTAGGGGTCACTGAAATGTGTTGCATGTGTTAAATGTGATTAAACAAAGATTGCTGCCCAAATATAATTAGTAATTTTTTTCTTTTCTATAGGGCTAGTTGCACATAGTGATCTAGATGAAAGAGCTATTGAAGCTTTAAAGGAATTTAATGAAGAAGGTGCATTGGCAGTGCTTCAGCAGTTTAAAGACAGTGATCTCTCACATGTTCAGGTAATCTTAAGCAATTTAGAATATAATTGTTGAGGGATAAACTGGTAGTTGACTGGCAAGAGGTTTGCATAAGTCTCTCCAGTGATCCGTATGTGATATGTAAAACGGGCACTGTATTAGTTCAAGGTAAAATTAGGTTCTGGCTTGTCATGTTTTCAGAACTACAGATTAATATCTCTTTTGCAGAACAAAAGTGCCTTTTTATGTGGAGTGATGAAGACATACAGGCAGAGGGAAAAACAGGGGACCAAGGTGGCAGATTCTAGCAAAGGACCAGATGAGGCAAAAATTAAGGTACGTGCCTAAAAGATACAGGTTATGTGGTTTAGCTGTGGTTTTTCAAAGCTGTTGCGACAGATACCTTGATTCTTGTGGAACTGTGCTTTTCTTAAAAAGGCTATTTCAGATTATTTGTCATTATTTGAAAGCTGTCACTTGCATTTTTATCTTGCACTTCATCCTCTTCAAGGGGAAACAATATACTGTTAATTACTGAAACTGAATGTATATAAAAAGAGAAAAAGATTTGACAGTTTGCTTTATGTCTAGTTGAGACAGTTCTATTTCACAGTTAAAAGTCTTTGGAAACTTGTCAGCGTAGATCTTTGAGTTCAGAATATGTAACTTCAGCTACTGGTGGTAGTTCTGTTTGATTTTTTTGGGGGGGGGTGAGGGAGGGCCTCCCCCCCCCCAGTTCAAGTTTAAAGCAACTCCATAATAGGGAGGAGATACCATGTCTGTCTTAAAAGACAGGTTGTAATGGATTTGGGATTTAGTCCACTTCTTATGACATAATGACTGTTCTCATAAACTGTGCCCCAAGCTGTCTTAGTAATGGACACACTATTTCTTGGATTGAGTATTCTGCCAGCAAAAGACTCCTGTCTCAAGAGTTAAATGTACAGTGATTTATTTTAAAATTCTGTGGTGAGCAACCTTACCAAAGGTTAAGGAAAGGAAAACCATCTAAGCATGCTTAGTTGGTGTCTTAAAAAGCGAGACAATCTTTCATCTTTAACTTTTCATGTGTAAACTGCAAAATGAATGTGTTAATATATTACAAATAACTATGTAGCTTGCAAAACTAGAAAATCTTTTTTTTCTCCTGACTTTGAGGCTGGGATGCCATTAATTATGAATTAAAAAAACCTGATACACATAAAACAATAGCAATATGAAGACTTAGTTATAGCTTTTACTACTGATGGCTATAGCATTTAAAATAACTTTGCAATTTGCCAGTCGTGAAATTATTAACTCTTGATGATAATTAGGCTTGTTTAGTATGCTATTTCTTTGTGTGTAGAATTGATTTGTCTTTGTACAAAATTATTGAGAGACACTAATTTCAGAGGAGTTTCTCATCATATATTTGCATACTGAATTTCATCTAACATTTTAAATTGGTAGTATATCTGTAACTGTATGCAGGGATTCTAGCAAGGATCGGTTGTGCTGGGATGCTGTATGTGCCCACAAGGAATTTGGAGGGGGCAGGGGGAGAGGATAGGAGAAAGGAAGTGGTATTACCACTTCAGTGGTGGGATACCTGAAGCCGTCAGTACAGTGTTCCAAGGGTGTAAGCACTTAAACACGTGTTCTTTAACTTCACACTTATGAGTAATCTCATTAGTGAAGGGAACTCCTGTGCATAAATGTTTGCAGGATTGGACGTGCCAAAACAAGAAGTCGCTCAGACTAAGATCTTTGTAATTAAAAGGAAGCTCACTATTCTATTATGTGGCCTTTTGGAGTTTTTTTTGGTATGAAAATGAAGGAATTGGGAAAACTGTGTCAATCTCTAATTTTCTAGCAGTGTTTCTTTACTTGTCAGTTCTAATAATTGTTTTGCAAGTTTCTTGTTGAAGTACTAGCAGTAGGCTTGCTCACCTGTGGGAGTTTCAAAGCAGTATAGTTTAAGAGGAATTACGCCTGTGAATGAAGTGCATCTAAACTAGCCCAATTTGTGTATGATTTTAAAATTTTAAGTTTCTTACTTGAAGGCACTCTTGGAGAGAACTGGCTACACTCTTGATGTGACTACTGGACAGAGAAAGTATGGTGGGCCTCCTCCCGAGTCTGTATATTCAGGACAACAACCTTCTGTTGGTACAGAGGTAAGGAGAAGGAGATTTTTGTGTAGATGTATTCTTATGCAGTTGAAGTATTTTTTTATAAACAATGCTCTCTGTCTGTTGTAGATATTTGTGGGCAAGATTCCAAGAGACTTGTTTGAAGATGAACTTGTTCCATTATTTGAGAAAGCTGGCCCTATATGGGATCTCCGCTTAATGATGGATCCACTAACTGGTCTAAATAGAGGATATGCTTTTGTCACTTTTTGTACTAAAGAGGCAGCTCAGGAAGCTGTTAAACTGGTAAGTTTTCTTACTTGGACTTTTTTTTGTTTTTTCTTTTAAGAACATTCTCTGGCTTATAAGCAGTTGTCCTGATCCTAATGCTTAAGATGAAGTTGTCATTGTTAGATAATTTCATAAACGTCTGCTAGATGTTTTTAAATATTTCCACATTTGTGTATAAATTTTTACTGGCTGTATTAGGGATAGGAAAAAAAAAAAAGAAAAAAAAGCCAGTGGTCTGCTGTTTTGTCCAGTTACTTGAGCCTTTATTTTAACAAAAGTTGTATTAGCAATAGTGACTTCTGAGCTGTTTGTATCTGGGTTTAGTTTTAGAGAGAAGTGGTGTTGGGGTTGCTGTGGCCCGAGAGAAGCCTGGTTTGGGATGTCTGATTTCTGATTTGCTTGTGCACCAGCAGGGGGCCCTGTGCTGGAAAACCGATTCTGAAGTCACAGAGTTTCATAAGATACTTCAGATGGGAAATAATCACTCTTGAGTGTTAAGGTCTGTTTGCTGCACCCGGCTGGGAAAAGTCATAAATCCTGCCAGGTTAAAAAAACACCTCTGTTTTACACAGGAGTGTGAAATAGTTTGATATAAGGAATAGGCCACTCTAAGCTTTTCAGGTTTTATGCATGAAGTGTCCATCACCAAAAAAAGAGGGGGAACAGAAACACGGCCCTGATCCTTGCGCTGCCTGTTTGTTTTTCTAGTTAAGTTGGATTTGAATTTTTTGAGCTAGGTACTACTGCATTGATAAGGCCAAGGTCAGTGTGCCGTATGACCCTCAAGAGTGCTAACCGTCCTCATTCTGAGGTGTACTGATACTTTATTAATATAACAAGGTTAAAATCTCTTGTTTTGTGGTAAGGTACATCTTAAACCATGAAGGTACCCTGTTGACATGTTAATAATGTAAGTCAGTTGGTGGAGACAAATCCAGCTGAAGGTGAGAATGTGTTTTGAAAAAGTATAGAAATGTCTACAAAAGTGGAAGCACAGAAGAATATCTGGTGTGTGCTGTTCAGCTTTTTAAATAAGAATGGTTGGTGTTCCTGTGTGCAATCCAGATACACTGAGGATAACTGCATATAGCTCTTGGTACTTTCATTGTTAACCTGGCTGTTTATACTGTGTGTGAACTCTTTAAGAGTTATGCAGGTGGCTTAGCGAAACAGTGAATCAGATTAAAGATGTTCTCAGAGGCACCCAGTTAACAAACAGAAAGGAGTTTTTCTTCACTTAGCTGGATTTTGCTTTAAGGCTGCACACTCTGAAAAGTCATTCAGGTTGTGTTTCCATAGAACTAACATCAGATCCTAGCCTCAGTCTTCCGCTGAATGATACAAGGGAAGGAGGTACTTGGTGTCCCTTTCTATCTGATCTTTGATGTGCGGGGGGTGTGGAGGGGGGAGAGGGGGAGAAGCATTGTGTTCTGTTTTTCAGTTAAATAGCCGCTGACTGTAATAGTTGAAAGGTGGTGTGATTGATGGGGCGGTTTTTCAGCCTTCATGCTAACTTCTTTGAGGGAAGGGTTAGTTTTAGATTGGATCTTGTGGCATTTGTCAGCTTTTGAATGGTTCCATCCATAGTTGCCTGGCTAGTTTGGTGTATTGTAAGTTTCCCAAGTTGTCTAGGACTGATTTGCAGAGGTACTAGCAAAATATGGCTGTAGAGCTCAGCTGAAAATCATGTCACTCGTATTAGACAGACATGCATGGGAGAGGCCGCTGACAGGCCTCTTAGAAACGCTGAACCCTTGGTCCTAGTCATTTTAATATCCTAGTATTTTAACAGGTGGTGTTCTTTTTGATACTACCTGTAATCTTCTGATGTATATACAACTTATTTCCTAGTTTTCTGACTCTTTGGGATAGGGGTTCTTTTTTTATTCCCTTCTTCCCAGAAGCTTTTTTTTTTTTTTGTCCCCCCATTCAGGACTCTGCAAAGTTATAGTAAAAATGAGAGTAAAAATATCTTCATTGCCTGTAGGCTTCTGAGTAATAAGAGGCAGCTAGGAGGTTTTGTCACTACCCAAACTGCAGCAGGGAATAAACTGACCTATCTTCAGACATGTCTTATTCATGTGTCTTGTGTTTACCTTCTGTTTTATACTGGTTTAGTTAAGAATTACAACTACAGTTGTGTCCTTTTGCACACATGTTCCATTCTCCCTCTTATTTCATATGAAGTTATTAGATTTCAGTTCTTCAAAAGATTTCTGAGTGATTAAGGTTACTGTAGACATGTACAAGATAAATACTTCTGAGGTGAAGCTTGTAGGAAAACATACTGAAAGCTACAGTAGTGTACGGTGTATTTTTGACTAGAACAAATGTAAGCTTCATCAAAGTGCAGATATAGGTGAGTTATGCAAATATGTCCTTTACGCAGTTTGCCAGCTATGCATAGCAGTGCAACTTGCCATTTGCTGCTGGAAATAAAAACTAAAGTTCCTGGTGAAAGTTTAAGTGGATAAAATGAGAAGACAGAACTTACACATACTTTTACCTGTTTGTGAGTAGGTTCTTGGAGAACTTGGCCAAAAAAAAAAAAAGTCTATTATAGTGTCTAGAGGGTAGTAATATCTCTGTTAGTAACTTCGGGCATTGATTCAGTGATGACAGGAGGGGGAAGCAGTGTGCTGACATAGCTAATTTGGTAGCCTGACTGTTTTGGCACTTTACCCATATCATGATTTGGGCCTGTTCATGTCTAATCTAAGTTTACAGATGGTATGCAAACCATGTACCTAAAACCCACCAACTTCATATTCAAGAGCACCTAATTCAAGACTGCTTCACCGTGTTAAGAGAAGCATGACATGAAAAGTAGTGGTTATTGTATTGTAGTATGAAAAATCTACTAGAAACTACTGTCAATGTGGAATTGCAATATGGTAGGGTATTTTAAATTTTTTTAAGTTACTATTTTGTTGCTGTGAGTTGTACGAGAGGCTCTTTTTGGATTAAATGTGTAGCCAAACTTTGGTCTTAGACTCTTAACAGGAACAGTTGGATAATACCTTCTGTTATCTATATAGAGTAGACTATTTCAGTTGGAAGGGACGTACAGAAATCAGCTAGTCCAACTGCCTGACCACTTCAGGGCTGACAGAAAGTTAAATCATTGTTACTAAAGGCCATTGTCCAAATGCCTCATTTAAACACTCAAGCATGGGGCATTGACCACCTGTCTAGGAAGCCTGTTCCAATGTTTGACCACTCTGTCAGTAAAAAAAAAAAGCTTCCTAATGTAAAGAAATGTTTCCTCATGTACAGTTAATGAAGAGTCAGTTTGTATCTTGTTTCCAGACTAATAAACTGTCAGCTTTTTTTAAAGGTGTTTCTTTTAAGTAGTTTTTTAGCTACTGTAGCCTGTCTTTTCATTAATAAGTCTGTTAGTTATCATCATAATATATGTATACAGTCTTCCTATGCAGCTGTTTCCTACTTTAAAATTAACTATTCTTCTTCCACATGGGCAACAGAGATGGAGATAGAAGTCTTTTGCTGTATCCTACTATGTTTTGAGACATATTATTTGGGAAGATGCCATTCCAGATCCTTTTCACATGTACAGTTCTCCTTTTAGCTCGCTTTTGGTGCAATCATCTAGCTTCGAAAATTTTCAGTGATGTAGTTTTTGTTTGCACGAGATAAATAAATAAACATCTTCACCCTGATTTTAGTGTACAAAGCAAGAAGGGGTGTGGGTGAACTTGCTTATGCAGGAAGGTTTACTACCCAACACAAAATAACTCGTACAATAAATAGCTAGATTAAATTTTTAAAAGCTGTCCTGCTACTTGCCAATAAGATGTTGACCACAAAATACATTTTCTTAGCTAAAAAACTGTTACAGGGCTTCCAGTTGGAAAGGGGTTGATGTACCACCAGTTGACCTCCCTGCTGCTTATTTGGATGATGCATGTCTGTCTGCATCTCAATGAAAGGCATTTTTTGTCAACAGATGTCTACAGTAATACTTTTTTTTTTTTCCCCCTTAAACTGCTGACTTGTTCAGGGTGTCTTCTAAACAGTCTGTTATAGGAGAAACATTTGAACAGAAGTCTTAGGATTTCAAGTCAGTAGAAGTTTGTTCTTGCTGCTTACTATCTGTACGTGTGTAATCTATGTGCTTTGGAAAGAAGTATTTGCCAGTTGCTCCTGCACATTTTTTTTTTTTTGGAGAAGACCTGATCACGGCTCTCTCTCCTTTGGTAACTATGTAACTNTCTCTCCTTTGGTAACTATGGAACTTTAGAAGGGAATCTTGACTTTAATTATAACTCCTGTCTTGTATTATACACAATTCAATAATTAATAAGTACAATCTGTAGGGGAACTTGCATTTTTTTCTGTACTGTTGTGAAGGGAGAAACCTTGACCTTGGTGGCTTAGACATAAGATTTACCTTTCATGGTTCTACATGAAAAAATCTCTAAAGAAACATGTATTAAGAAAGAGGCTTGAACAAGAAGGGAAGAATAACTGTTGGCTGAGATTGTGGAGATACCGTAGAGAACATGGGTATGCTTCAGGACACTTGAATACGCATCATGAGAATGTGTTAAGCTCCAAAGAATTTTAATATATTGCTGAATGCTATGTTTGCAGAAGTAAAATATTTGGTATGCTGCTGTTGGAGGGGAGTGAAAATTACATGTAACTGATGATTGTCCAATTATTTTTCTTTCAGTACAACAACCATGAAATTCGTTCCGGAAAACACATTGGTGTATGCATCTCTGTTGCCAATAATAGGCTTTTTGTTGGTTCTATTCCTAAGAGTAAAACCAAGGAGCAAATTGTTGAAGAATTTAGCAAGGTAACAGGTAAGTCAATAACTATGTTTTGTAGAGCGGGAGAGGTGTCAAACATGATGAGTGAACTCTTGGCTTATGGTTGAAGGGTGATTAATCCAAGTGAAGACCACTCAGTATCTGTCCTGACTTCTAGGTGTGTTTTTTGTGTATGTTTTTTTTTTTTTTTAACTACTGAAGGATGAGATATTTGTGATTAGACTAGATATGTGGTTCCAAGTTTTACCTAGAGAATAAGTGTGTAATGTTTAAAAAAGCCATTCAAAGAAATAGATGGTTTAATTTTTTTGATACTAATGGATGTTTTGAAACTTCTCAAGGCAAAACCGAAGCAGGTTGGAGAACATAACTAGTTCGGTGCTTCAGAGTTCTTAGTGATTTGATAAGGATCCCTTTGATAACAGCATATAAGCTGGGAAAGACAATATTTGATGCTTTCTCTGTTACTGAATGGTATAAATCAGGTTGCTTGGAGCAACACTGAAACTTTTTAGATGTCTTAAAATCATGCAAGTTTGATCTCTTGTTGTGTAGACATCCATGGAAAAAACACCTGCTGGTAAGTGGTTTGACTTAAGGGTTTGAGAGGAGAACTGACGAAGCACAACTTTTGGCTGCCCTTATCTTCTCCATGCAGTTAGAGGAAAGGTACTCTTCCATAGCTACAAAGCTTTCTTCGCTTAATAAAAATAGAACCTGAATTGGGATAGTCTAGTGTCTCTCTTTGAAAATGTTGGTTTTGAAGGTAGGGAAATTTTATTATGTACATGGTCTCAAAAGTCTAGTGTGTTTGTGCTTTTTTGGAACCACTTGTTAGATGCATACATAGCAGAAAGATTATCCTTACTTTAGAACACGGATTCGTGCATTGAAGCCATAACAAATATTTTGCTTAATTTCAGAGGGTCTTACAGATGTCATATTGTATCATCAGCCTGATGACAAGAAAAAGAACCGGGGTTTCTGTTTCCTTGAATATGAAGATCACAAAACTGCTGCTCAGGCCAGACGTAGGTTAATGAGCGGCAAAGTCAAAGTCTGGGGAAATGTTGTTACAGTTGAATGGGCTGACCCTATAGAAGACCCAGATCCTGAAGTCATGGCAAAGGTAATAAAGCTATGAGGGAACCATAATACATTTAAAGTGTCTTGTTCCCAAGTAAGTACTTCCTGACATTAGCCTAAGTTTTTAAATAGCACCTTTCAGCCTTCTTGACAGAGATGTTGTAGGTGAGATGATAAAAATATGAACACACTCTAGAATTGATGTGAATTTAAAAAACTCTATTGACTGATGTTATTCTGTGCTCCCAAGGCTGAATGTTGAACATGATTCTTGCCAAAACGACACATAGGGTGATGTACTTAATTTCTTGTCTGGAAGTGATGGTGGCGACTCCAAAAGTTAAAATGGTTTTGGAGCTTAATATTTGGAGGGACGGAAATCTATATACGATCACAGAACAAGCCTTAATTCTTTTAACCCTAGAACTTTGTTTATCTCTGCAGAATTGGACCATGTCGGGAAGACGCAAAAATGTATTTTCAAAGTTGCCTTTAGCAGTTACTTCTGAGAAGTTAGGCAATTTCTTTGTATTTGGAACCAAACCCTATAATCTTTATTTTTAATTGGGGCAGGGGGGCTGTGTTTAATTCCTTAACATACTAAGACTAGTAGTATTTTGGATTTCGAATATTTCAGTGAATAGTTTGGACTGTTAACAATTTGAAGTACGCTATAGCAGGTTTTTTTGTGTGTGATATTTTGCCAGAAATTAATTACTGATATTTTTTTTTTTTTTCCCCATCAGATAATGCCCAACCCTGTCTTTTTTCGGTTATGTTGTGTAGCTGAGTTGTTTAATGGAAACTCCTAGCTAGCCCATATCCTTATGTCTTTCTCTTTGCTTGCTTTTCATCTGTGCTTTTACTCTCATCTGAGACACGTCACTTGCTGGAGTCCTACTTTGATGGACCTAGTAAGATAGCTTGGCTGGGATCTCCTCTTTGGTGAGCCATAAGGGAAAAGGGTTGGGGTGGGGGCTCATTTTAGGGAAGAAGCTGCTTTTGTAATACAGGTATTACAGAAGCTTTTGGACTAGCCTGTCTGCAGACATTATTTTTCTTGCCCTGCATTGTAGACTGTGAGCAATGGGAGAGTTTTGCAGGTAAAATTTGTTGAAGGTGGCACGTCCTAAATATGGCAGCCTATCTATCTGTTCAGCTTCTTGGCTCAAAAAAGAAGAGACCTAATCCAGCAAACTGTTAAAATAAATGAGCAGGAACTTCTGCTGACATGACTGAGTAGATGATTAGGAAGTGTTAGGGGACATAATCATTGGGTGTCTTTCCTAAGTAAGTTTACAGATGTGGGGAGTGAAAGGCTAAAGAAATTAAAGTTTGATAGTGGTTTGCCCCATTTAATACACAGTCTTTTTAATGTGTTAATGCCTTGTATTGTTCTGTATTTGAAATGGGACATGAAAAGGGATGAAAAATACAGAAAATGTGCTTGTACTTTTGTACTTCTAGTGCCAGATGCCAAAGATAGGGCATGGAGTTTGGGTTGAAGACATACGGAAAAGTGAGATGATGTGAATGAGAGTAGTGAAAAAGTATAGAACATCTAGCTTGTGCCTGAAGGCAGAAGTTGAGACAAGCACTGGTGTCTGACTTTTCTCGCTGGCTGTGTCCCTTAGTTTATTCTTGCAACAAGGAAAGTCTGTACTCCAGTCTTTATTGTCTCCTTCCTGTACATTTGGAGAAACTCTGACCACATCTGGCACTAAGTGTTAGGTTTACTTCTGTTGTTTATTGCTGTCTTTTTCCTACCAGAAAGAGCAGCTGAGCTGCTGCTGCAGTCAGTACTCTCCCAGATGTGAGCTGCAGGTTGGCTGTCATTGCTTCTGAGTACTGTCAATTGGGAGCAAAGGGAGAGCTTTTGACCCTTGTCATCTTACACATTCCTGTGGTAGAAGGCTCTGGAGGAAACGCTGTGAGTAGGAGGAGTAGGTTGCTTTTATCAGAGTAATCATTTGATCGGCAGTTTTTGTGTCAAGGCTGCTAGAAAAGCAAGTCCATAAGAGCAAACTGTGAGGAAGACGCATTCACCTTTTGTAGCCAGAAGGTGAACAGCATTGTTCTGAATGCCTCGCAGAAGCAGCATGTCGTTTCATCAATATATGGACACCTACTAACTTAAATTTCAGAAATGTTTACTCAAGCCTTTTTTCCTTTTGCCTCCAGACTTTTGCTTAAATGTTCTGGAGAGTACTGTATGGATGCATACTTAAAATTTAAATGGGTTGTTATCTTAAATATAAAGTACCTTGAGTGTGATGAGATAGAAAGCTAGATTCTGAAGCTAGACATATGTGCTGTGGAAGATTAGTGCTTAGTACCGACAGATCAGAGTATAATTGGTGAAGTAATTGATTTCTGGTACAAAGTGAAGTTTTTTCCAACTTCCAGTAGCTGTGTTAATAGCTTAATTTCTCCTAATCGTTATTTTGATGCCTCTAACATCTGTAGTGCAGATAAATTTCTTAATGTTTTACTTGGTTTCTGTAGCATGGGTGAGGCTACAGAGGACATTCTGGAGTGGCAGGTTAAGCAGCTCAGTAAAGTCTTATGCTTGTGGCTGCCTGGTAGATTACAGGACTGGACACAGGGCTAGTAACCCCTGGGGAATGTTGGTAATGTGGTAAGTCTGAAGTATTTGTGCTGTAGGTAAGAGGAGGAAAAGGAGCAGATCCAAGAAGTTTTGGCGATAGTCTAATCTTAAAACGGTTTCAAAAGCAGGTTCTGCCATTATGACAAAACGCTGCTGCTGGATATATTGCTTGTTAGGTGTGTATTTGTGGTTCCTTGGTGTTACAATCTATGAGTCTTAATGAAAAGGACTTCCCGCCCCTCCCCTTTAGGTAGCTTAAATTAAGTAAAAATGGGTTCTTTCAACCTACGCTTTAACATACCTCCTGGCTTTGACACCTTTGACTAGTTCAGCTATGCTTGTAACCTGTAGCACAAGCAAAGGTGTTAAAAAATCAGCCATTGAAAAATCAGTGTTTTTGTCTACAGTGGAAAACATTTAAATCAGTTGCTTTTTACTTCTTGACAAAATGCTGTGTTGGTGCGTCTTGTAATAAAAAAAAAAGTGATTTTTGAGGTTTTTAATCATGTCTGACACTAGGTCAGTTGTTGTGGATTTATTAGTCAAGGCTCTTTAGGGTTCCTCATGAGATTCTAGTTTTCATCCTTTCCTAAAGTACAAGAATAAGGAATGTTTGTTAGAAAATTACTGTTTTTTAAAACCATTGATTACATCACAAAACTTCCTGTAATTAATTTTCATGAAACAAGGTTAAGGTAGCAATTAGGAGAGTTTACTAAAAATGGTTATTACATATGGGTTACAAGAAATAAAGGTTGCTCTTACTATCAAGTCATGTAGGAGAAGCTTTAGCACGTGATAGGAAGCAGCCTTCGTCACAGAGCTGGCTATGACTCTTACCATCTCCTGAGAATCAGCAAGAGTAACTATGTCAAAGATGAGAGTTGATAGACTGGGTCAGATTTATGATCTGTAGTATCCCGTCTTTCAAACTCTGCATCCCATCCTAGTTTGGCTAGCGAGTGAGACAAAGATTTATGGAAGTCTGTCCTGTTTATTTGTAACTTAATTACATAGTAATTCTTAAAAAGCCTGTCTGGGATTATTGAGTTCCTGTGTGTGGTGGGAGTAGAGATTACAGCTCTGCTTCTAAAATCAAAGCATGCTTTCTTTGGTTCCTTCACACCCTATGTTATTTGTGTTGACCTTCAGGGTTAGGAGTGGGAAGTTGGTGCTGCCATGTACAGTGTTCACTTTTTGTCGTCAGCTAGTTTGAAACTACTGGCGGCGGAGAGGATGTGAACAGAAGTTGCAGGTCTTTGCAGCTGATGTGCAGCTGCATTGTAGGAAAGTAAGACCGTAAACATTCTTTAGCAGTAGGAGGTGACTAGACTGTCAGGGCATGGTGGCAGCGTATGGAAGGGACTCTTCCCAACAAGTCAGAGGCTTGTAAATTGTGAGAACTTACGGATGACATCATGCAAACGTGCTGATGTACAGACATTTAGTGCAGCCTCGGTGTGGATGCAAGGACAAGTCTTTGAACACTTAACGGGTCACTAACACATGATTCCTGTTGTCCAGTCTACGTCGTCTGCTAGATTGAGTAAGAGTCCAGTTCAAGCCTTTGTCAGACTGCTCTGTGTTTTCTTTTATCATAAGGAGTTGGTGGCTGACAAAACTTCGTATTGACGATTTAGTCGCTATCAGGCAGTTAACGGGGCGTATGTCAATAGTTGAAAGATAACCAACCTCTCTGATCTTAAAAGCGGTGTAGCAGAATTCATGTAGCTCAAGAGCCATATTGCATGCTTTAGAGAGCTGGGGGAGGGAATAGACTTTCAGAGCGATTTGGACGTGGCTGTTCATCAAGGGAAGGACGCAGTTTGACTTGTGAGAAAGTCCAAGGGTGACTTGGCAGTGTCATCCTTAGTATCCCCTTCTGTCTGTATTCTCTCTTGTAGCAGTGGATTCAGGTCACTGAGCGCTCTCAGGCAAGCACAGTCCTGATGCTAGGTATTTGGTGTAGCTATAGCATGGGAGCCACAAGTTAAGCAGCTTGAGAGCTGCAGGCCTGTCACCTCTGACCTAGATATTATAGTGATGACTGTTCTGCAAATACCTGAGCAAAAACCTGTCTAAACAGTGAAATGTTTTGATAAGTTAATTATTTTGTGTGTAACCAATCCTGATTGCCTTCTTTCAAGTTTGAAAGTGTTCCGAGTTGAAAATTACTGCTGCTAGGATTCTTTTAAACATTAACACAAATTGGATTGACTTTCAGGTTACTAGTACTTACGTAATCATGTTTGAAAACAGATTTAATGTTTCGATTAGGGGAATTTTGGAGCTAACTCATGCTGTATGAATATATAAATATACTTATTCATGTATATAAAATGCTGTACATAAAATGTAATGATGTTTTCAGTACTGCCAATAGTAATGACTTGTACAACTTCATTCTGTGTTTTGGAATTAGATCGTACTTCTAAGTCTCTCTCTCTCTTTCTCTCTTTTTTCTTTTTTTTTAAGGTAAAAGTGTTGTTTGTACGCAATCTTGCCAATACTGTAACAGAGGAGATACTAGAAAAGGCCTTCAGTCAATTTGGAAAGCTGGAGCGAGTGAAGAAGCTAAAAGACTATGCTTTCATTCATTTTGATGAACGGGATGGTGCTGTAAAGGTAAGTGAAGAGGACTGTAACTCTGTGTGTGTAAGCAGTGATTAAACATAACTTTAAAAGCTGTATACTTATTTTAACTTGAGAAAAAGCGCTGTCTGGAGAAATGGTAACACATTGTCACTGATAACTTTGTTCTCTCTGGGTGTCTTCTGGGAAGATGCAGTTGCTAGCTTGAAAAGTGGATTTTGGATGCGCCTATCCTAAGTAATTCTGCTGATGAGTAGCTAAGATAATCATAGGTGTTACCATTTGAAACTGAAGTGCCAGAAGTTGAATAACTCTTCTTGCCAAATTACTGGTGGAATCTAAAGCAGTTTCTCTAGGGCAGGTGATAAAAACTTGGGTAATCTTCTTATTTTCCAGGAACAGAACAACTTCATTTTTATGGTGTGGAATACGCACCTTTTCTTTTTGGTGAGAGGTGCTGGACAATTGAGTAATTGTCATTCCTGGATTTTGCTAGCCTGGTCTTGGTGTGTTTTCTCCTGTCATCTGTCATTAGGAGGCGAAAGTGTAATTCCTCTCCTGCCTAGAGTGTATCTATTTTTTATGTTCTGTGGGAGGATGCAGGATACAAGGGGATTCAGATTTTCTTATTCATCCAGATGCCTTAAAGCAGATGCTTAGGAAGATGATGGAAAGAGTCTTTTCATAGGATATGTATCCCATCAAGGCTTAGCTATGTAGAGTCCCTAAAAATGGTAGAATCTTTAGGATTCCCCTGCTTGAATTTAACTTGTAGTAATTACTGTGACCCATGTGAATTGTATGTATGTGTTGGTGGGGTTTTTTGTTGGTTTGTTTTTTTTTTTGGTGGTGGTTTGTTTTGATTTTTTTTTTTTGTGGTCAGAATAAGACTGCTAAATAATTTTTGGCTTCTGGTTTAAAAGGAAAGTTGCATTTATTACAAGTAAAATAAAGGAATAAAAACATACAGTGATCTCTAGCTTTAGTGGTGTTTGCATGTGTGCTTACGATAGGAATTTATTCCTGTATTGCAAAATCTGTACTTTGAGAGTACAGTTCCGTCACTTCATTAATTGAAACAACTTGCAAAGATTGAAGCCTGTTTACAGTTTTGAGTGGAGGCTTTCTAAACTGATACATGCAGGCCTGGGTTTGAGAGCCAAGTTAAGAGGAAATACATAACTCTAGAACCCATGATACTATGCTGTCTGATTATTTTAAATTTTGTTTTAGCTTTATATTGTTATTTTAGCTTTGGATAACAAATTTTAAAATGCATGCTCTAAAAGATACAATAAAATTAATAACTTCAGATATGCTTAGAAGTATGTTTAAAGTCTGGTTAATTCCTTCAGGCAATGGAAGAAATGAATGGCAAAGATTTAGAGGGAGAAAACATTGAAATTGTTTTTGCTAAGCCACCAGATCAAAAAAGGAAAGAACGGAAAGCTCAGAGACAAGCGGCTAAAAATCAGATGTAAGTGTAAATGCATGCACATATGTTGTATTACTTCTGAAAGACATGTACACTCCTACAGAATTAGAACTTCTGGGTATTTTAGTAGGTATACTATAGCATGTACAGGTTTTCTGGCTTCTCTGAAAATGTTGGATTCATTTATAAGTTTGCATTTTACTTCAGATATACTGGTGGTGTTGGTGAGAATTCATGTACTGTCTTGCTCTGCTTGTTGAGTGTGAGAGCACTAGAGGAAATGTATGAAGGTCATGAAACGTATACACGTCTCACTTTTTATTCTAAACTTTCATGTGCTTCTGCACTGATGTGTCACATGGATGAACTTAGCAACCTGTGCTCCTCCCGGTGGGCTTAGCAGTACTGATACAGCCCCCCCTGTTTAGTAAAGTATCCACTGAAAGGAAGATCCTGATATTTTTTTCTTTGCTAGTTCCAGAAGATAGGTCTGTCTGCTCTTGAAGCTTGTGAACTCACTGATAGATGCCTTGCACTAATAAATGCTGAACAGGGCCGGGGGGAGCATTTCTTGCTAGTGTGTTCTGCTTAATGTTCTCATGTGTTTTTCTTCTTGGATATCTTGTAGCTTTCCTAACCATCTTCCCTCCCCCACCTTACTTCCAAAAATAACTTCTGTTAGTGCTGCTGTGCAGTGTCCAAGAAGACAGAACAGTGAGGTTACCAGATTAATGCAGATCTCCAGATGGTGACCTACTGTACACATGGAATTGGTTAAGTTTGCCCTGCTTACAGTTCTCGTAACTTTCTTGGCCCTTTTGTTCTTCCTTGGGCATCTGGTGTTCCTGTAAGAAGTGGATTTCTTCTTCTTCCTTTTGCTTCTCTTCTGTGCCAGGCAGGCCTTTTCTGTTCTGCTTAAATCCTTTGGTGATACAACTTACTTTCTTTTTGTGTATTCTGTATCTTGGCAACAGCACCATAAATACCTGTTCTTTTTAAATGAAAATATAAAATGCTGTTGAAAGTTGCACAGTTTGCCTCTTAACACAGGCAGTTGTCT